>NDXZ01144167.1:0-12300 GCA_003055125.1 Paykullia maculata | reverse complement strand
ATAAAATGAAGTTTTAAAAGTCATTGTTAACATACAGTTTTTAATTTTTACTTTTTTTTATTTAAGCTTTCGTTAAGACGTCAAACGATTCACATCTGTGGTGCTGCAATTATAAATGGAAACTGGGCAATAACGGCAGCTCATTGTATATACGGCATTGAACTTAGACCAAGTTATATAACATTGCGCATGGGTAGTAGATGGCGCTCCCAAAAAGGTTTAGTACTCCCAGTTAGGCAAATGCACTTACATCCTAGCTACAATCCCGAAAATATGAATTTCGATGTAGCTTTGTTGAGAGTACGTGATAGTGCTTTCGACCGTAATGATTTACCAGTAAGATATATTAAGCTACCGCAATTATCTGCAAAAATTAAAGATAATGTAGCAGTAACCATATCCGGTTGGGGTTATCAGAGTTCAGGCATTCACATACTAACTACTGAACTGAAATATACCACCGTTTATACAGTAAATCAGCAGAAATGTCATGAAAACTTACGTTCTCATGGTGGTATTACGAATGCGTAAGTACATATGTAGATATTTGTCTAACGGGAATGTAGGTCGAATTAAAACAAAAACAATGCCGTTTTCTTTTATATTAAAAATAATCTCCTTTTTCTACCCTTTCTATTTAAAATCACTTATAAATAAAGTACTTATCATGAACCCTTAAGCACATTGAAGCAAATTAAAGGTCTTTCAAAGATTTTTTGTAGTAAATAAGTACGTCGTAGGACAAAAAATTGAAAAATACTAAAATCATGCGGATTATATTTAAACTAATGTTTGCATTCCAAAATTTAAAGATATGCCAAAATACTTACGGATTATTCAAGTAACTTAAGTTTGATACCACATTTATTGAAAAAAAAAAAATTATGTATTAGTATAAAATACTTGTATTAGTTACCCCTTTCTAAAGACATTTTTTATCAGAAAAGAAAAAAACACTACGTATTAATTTAAGAGTACTCTTACTTATGTATTTTATGTTTTTTTTCATTTATTTATACTATAAGGATGTTTTGTGCTGCTGCCCGTAATACTGATGCCTGTCAAGGTGATAGTGGTGGACCTATTCAAATTAGTGGCATACTAGTAGGCGTGGTGTCGTGGGGTGTTGACTGTGCGGATCCATATTATCCGGGAGTTTATACACGTCTATCCTATGCACCCATACGTTTCTGGATAAAGCTATTAACAAAATTATAATCAGGAATAGTACCTATACAAATTCAAGAAATAAAAATTTATGTACACATGTACATACATAGTACATATGCATCTGTAAATATGTATGTATGTACAAATGTCCCTACTCATTATTTATATATTCTTTACTAAGTGTACATAAATACCGTTAGCTAAAATTCAAAAAAGTGTAACTTACGAAAAATTCAAAATCACACATACAAGTTAAAATTAATAATTCATTATTAATTATAGTTTATCTATTCAAGTCGTTTCAAGTTCTAATGAAAAGACTTCAAGTAAGTACGTTGTTTTGTAATATTTAAATGGCAAACTCCATATAAAAATATTTTTATTATAGAAAAAGAGGCAATAAAATAAGTTCATTTTTCTTCGCCTCTTTTGAACAGAAGCTAATTGGCTCTTTAATGTGTGTTAATGGCCAAACGGGATAATGTAAACTAGGTTTTATTTTTTAAATATATATGACTAAAAGTACATTCATTTGTTTGTTTGATTGATTTTAAGTAAAAAGTACATTTAGACATAAGATATTTTTATTGATTTAAATTAATGTGGCAACGCTAAACACTAATTTATTTGACACTCGCTTTGATAGAACTGCTTAAACGTTAAATAAGGAAAAAAAATATCAAAGCAAATGCAATAATAATAAAAACAGTCGTGTTAAAATATATATTTTCTATTAAATAAAAATAAATAAATTGGAAAAAATTGTGAATAAAGCAAAAACTTTGATATGGCTCGACTTCAGTAATGAGCTTGCGTAATTTAGATTTTTCACTCACGCGGCGTCTATTGGTTGTGGTTTTTGTTTTGGTATTAATTTTGTTCATAAAAAAACTTGTTTCGCCGGAAGCTCCCTTCAACTACTATTAAAGATCAACATCAAACTGAACCTATTAGCAAAAAAAAAATGAGTAAAAGACGTGTTTCATATTTTTATAATCCAGATGTGGGCAATTTCCACTATGGCCCCGGTCATCCCATGAAGCCCCACCGTTTGTCAGTAACCCATAGTTTGGTCATGAATTATGGCTTACACAGAAAGATGAAAATTTATAGGCCCTACAAGTAAGTACACGAAACAAAAGAAAAAGTGAATAAATATAAAATTAACAATTTTCAGAGCTAGCGCCCAGGACATGCTACGGTTCCATAGCGAAGAATATATAGAATTTCTCCAGCAAGTTACGCCGCAAAACATTCATTGTAATTGTAAGTATTACCTGTAATTTTTGAGTTTATATTTAATAACTAAATCACTTTCTTTAGCCGTGGGTTATACAAAATATCTATCGCACTTTAGTGTGGGTGAGGATTGTCCCGTCTTTGATGGCCTTTTTGAGTTCTGTTCAATGTATACTGGGGCCTCTTTGGAGGGAGCCCAAAAATTAAATCACAATCACAGTGATATTTGCATAAACTGGTCTGGTGGTTTGCATCACGCCAAAAAATTTGAAGCATCTGGATTCTGCTATGTCAATGACATTGTTATAGGTATATTAGAATTGCTAAAATACAATCCTCGTGTCCTGTACATAGATATAGATGTCCATCATGGCGACGGCGTCCAAGAGGCTTTCTATCTAACCGATCGTGTTATGACTGCATCTTTTCATAAATATGGTAATTATTTCTTTCCGGGCACTGGAGACATGTATGAAGTTGGAGCTGAATCGGGTCGTTATTATAGTGTTAATGTGCCCTTAAAAGAAGGAATAGACGATCAAAGTTATTTTCAAGTTTTCAAGCCCATAATATCAGCTGTAATGGATTTTTATCGTCCTACAGCCATTGTGTTGCAATGCGGTGCCGATTCTTTGGCTGGTGACCGTTTAGGCTGCTTTTCACTTAGTACACGTGGTCATGGAGCCTGTGTAGAATTTGTTAAAGGCTTTAATGTACCAACACTTGTAGTAGGTGGTGGTGGCTATACTCTCCGTAATGTTGCCAGATGTTGGACGCACGAAACGTCGCTGTTAGTGGATGAACATATTACCAACGAATTGCCCATGACGGAATACTTGGAATTTTTCGCTCCCGACTTCACTTTGCATCCTGAAGTTAACTCAAGGCAGGAAAATGCCAACTCAAAACAATATTTAGAGGCAATCGTTAAACATGTTTATGAAAATCTTAAAATGTGCCAACATTCACCTAGTGTGCAGATGGTACAAGTTCCACCGGATGTTGTAGACATGGAAGAATTGCGCAATATTAAGGAAGAAAAAGAAGATTTGGACGTACGAAATAGTCAAGCAGAAGAGGATAAAATTGTTGAACCAAAAAATGAATTTTATGATGGTGAACAAGATCAGGACAAAGGAGACAGCACAACAGATAGTTAATTCACAGAGACATACTCATATAAGTGTGCGTAAATATAGTAGTATGATAAAACAGTTGAACTGTACTTGTAATTAATTTTAAAGTAATTAATAAGCGTAATTAATAATAAAATTTACATTTATTAATACATAGTTTAAAATAGGACTTTGTTTATTCCTTTTTTATCTTTGCAAAAAATCAATATTTTGAATGATAAAATTTTTTTATATATGTATTTTAAAATTAAAAACTAAACTATTTTGTCCATTTACCAACCAGTTGTTGTATTTGCCAAACGTCGCATACGCCTAGTATTGCGATCTTGGTCACGTATTTTCTTCTCCATTTCGGCATCAGTTAAAGTCTCCAAAAATGGTGCCCAGGCATCGGCATCGCTTGGATTGCGAAATGGTACATCAACGGTAGAGAGTGGCGCTTCACTAAATGCATACGTGCGACAATGCCAAGATAATTGACCACGAATACTGTAAGCTATGGCGGTAACAAATTCACCTCCTAAACCCAATTCAGCACACAGTTTGATAGCAAACTCTTCGGGATTATTATTCTTCTCGGACATATCCCATTCTATTTGATCGACCAAAGAAGTATTTCCAACATGAATATTAAGCTTTACTATAACCCTTTGATCACAACTTTCCTCTATTATAGGAGGTTCACTGGGAAAGGCTTCAATTTGTTGACGTATAGCTTGTGCAATAGCTGGTACAAATGGAATGGGATTCAAATCAAGATCGTCACATAGAACTTCGGCAAACTGTTCAGGTGTTATCATACTTTCATTCTTGTTCCAAGTAAAAGTATCACGTAATTTTTGACCCTCCAGCTCCATGTCAAGGCGAATGGGAACCAGACACTCTTTTTGAGATGCATTTTCTAAATTAGCAGAAGGATCTGTGTCATCGAAGCACATAGGAAATGTACGTACTTTTTTTGTGTGCACTCGATTGCGATTTATGGGGGTTGCCTGTGGGACTGCATCCAAATGACTCGAGTTTGGCATTGTAGGTACATACTGCGGTTGTTTTTTTGACTTGCTTTCGCGAGGCAACGGTGCGTCTGATGTATTCACGGAAATAGCGCGATATCTAAAAAATAAATATATTATATGCACACAATTTGATTGTATTTTAACTGCATATTACTTCTCATCATTGCCCTGTATTATATCGTCCACTTCGCAAGCTCTAAGTAGCGATACGGAGCTCGCTAATATATGAGGACTTAAGCCAGAGTCTGCTAAACGTTTGCGTTCCTCATTTGACAGCACAATTCTTGTCATGCCCGGATATTTTTTATACAATATCCCCCGAAAAAGTCTCAAATAATTGCCAACTTCTGAACCTACATAATAATATTCACCTCCCTCTTCCAATTGAAATGCCACCGGCTTGTCACCATAGGTTTGTAGAGACATTTCGAATGTTAAATAATTAAATTTCTGAGCTAAATAAGATTATTGAAACCAAAATATTATATTTCGCTACAATATACACAATAAATAGCATCCGGTTTTTTAGGAAAACTAGTGCTGCAAAAGCACTAAATGCGTAAGTACTCAGTATTTGTAACGGCATATTACTTACGGCAAGGCAAATTCGCCTTGACTTACGGCATTTATACTCTGTTTTCTAATATATATATGTTTAAACATTTGTTCATCGTTAACTGATAAAATTTGTAAAACTAAAACGAAAAATCATCAAAATATTAACGTTTCTCAAAAATAAGTCAAATTTGACACGATAGGCTCTATCAATTAAAATCAGTTAGCAAAAAGCGCCAAGTTTACATCCCTGTGTTGTACTAAAAAAAATGTTTAAAAAACGGACGAAACTTGTCAGCACTTTACCTACTTAACAGCTGTTCGTTATTTAATGTGTAACATTGCTTTAGAGATTTTGTAGTTTTTTCATAGTATTTTATCATAATGTCGTTGTTAAAATCATCAAATAAAATTTTTCAATTAAGTAAAATAATAACGCAGGCTAATACACTAGGTGAGTAGTTTCTCATTCATAAATTTATTTACTTTCAAAAATCTTTACAAGCAGTGTCACACCGTACTATCAAAAGATGGGTTGCCCCAACTTTACGTGAACTTAATCGTAGAGCAAAAAAGTTGGGTCCCCAAGCCGCGACTCCACGTTCTGGTTTTATAGAATGGAACTATAGAGCTGAATTATTCGCCTTTGGCAAACGTTTGCAAGAAGATTTTGACATAAATCTATTAAACACTGCGTTTACACAACAGTCTCACATATTTAAGGAAGAAACAAAACAACGCGAGTTGGGTATTGAGGAAACCGATATTCAAATGGCTCACAATGAGGATTTGGCTAAAAGAGGAACGGATATTGCTAAGGAATATGTAGAAGCCTTCCTAAAGTTTTCCCTGCCTAAAGTACCGCATGTAGGACAAAAATCGATTGCTTCATTTTTATTAAGTACCAATTCGCTATCTAACGTGGCATTCCATTTAGGAATGAAGGAATTGTTGCTAGACGCTGATTATCCTCCTTCCGAAGAGTCCATGTCCCAGTCTTTTTTGGCTGTAATAGGAGCATTAGAACAATCTTCCGGCATGGAAAGAGCTTTTCTTTTTGTAAGAGATTTCATTTGCACCCAGCTTAATCAAAAAGATATTTTAGATTTGTGGACTATAGAAAACCCCGAAGAATTATTAAAACAAGTTTGCAAAGAAAAAAAAATGAGCGCTCCCGAACCGCGCATTTTAGGAGACTGTGGAAAGAATACAGTTCTAGCTGCATACCATGTCGGCATTTACAGCAATAAGAGGCTAATTGGAAAAGGTAATACCTTTGTCAAAAACAAATGAATTTTTTAATAACTTTTTTTGGTTCAGGTTTTGGCGAAGACATAGATACGGCAGTTAGCACCGCTTCTTTAGATGCTTTACAGTTAATTTTTGGCATAAACGAATATATGAAACCCTTCAATTTCGAAATACAAGTTGAATGTCAAACACAAAAATTAAATCAATAATAATAATAAAACTGTTAGTCAAAAGAATATAAACTTCATGGTACATCATAAAAAACATCATGATAAACTTCTTTAATTTATAAATAACACTTGAAATTTTTAAAAATTTCATTTTCATTTATTATTAATTTTATACAATTTAAATTATCTACTTAAAGATTTGTATAGGTTGTATTTGTTTCATTTCGTTAAACGCACACATACAGAAACTTATAATTCAGCATAAAATCGTAACTAATTAAAGCAGTAAATTTCTAGGGGGAGTTTACAACTTTCTATATTTTGACTACTTATTCCGTTTTCTTAGTTTGGCTGGAAGGTGATTCCTCAGGTTTACTTTCTAAAGAGAAGGGCGGGATTTTGCAATCAAACATATGACCATCCTCTCGTTCTAACCGGAAAGTGCCCCACATATGACCGCTGGGTGCCTGAAGGCTAACATGACTGCTATATTGAAAAGCTGGCAAACGGGGACTTAAAATTGGCTCTTGACCAACAACTCCGCGTCCTCTTACGGTCTCCAGAGTACCGGACAAAGAAAATATTCGCCAATGTCTTTCTCGCAACTGGACACTTGTCATGCCAAGGTTTTCCAGACGTATTGAATAACGCCACTGCAAGAAAAAATGTTCAATTAGATAAAACTGTGAAAGAACAATTAAAAGTTAAAACAAACCCAATACACCGAGGAGGCCGGGGTCTCACGGCAACCCATATAGAATGGTATCACAGTAACACGAATGTTGTCCGTTGTCTCTTTATGAACGTCACTCAATTCTAGCCAAGGATGATTCTTTTCCTGCCATGTTTTTAATGTTTCTTTGGCCTCAAAAGTAGGCTGCTTGTCGGACACATGCGTTAGGAACTTGTCAAATAGTTCATGATGCAAAGGATTCTCTTCCGCAGAAGAGTAGGGCATAATATCATCATGTGACACATAATCTAAACCGGGTATAGCATACAAACTACGATTAGAATCTTGATTACCTAAAAATGTTACAGCCTCCGTTTGAGCACGCTAAAATACGTAAAATTTTAATAGAATTCACTTTTAATAATGTTTTTGCTACTTACAATATAAGGACAATCACGGGAATCTATTAAAACCTGATAGAAAGTATGTGCCTTGCCTTTAACTTCCTTATTATTAGACGTCTCTTGGCCACCTGTCGAGTTTGGTTGAGGTGTTGCATTTAAGTTGTTATCGTTTGTACTATTAGCCACATAAGCTTTACTAGTATTTTCATTTTGTCCCATTGATGTACTTGAACTTGAAGTCTCCGGCGAGCCAGCGCTACCATTAAGTGTATTTACTACATCGTTTAAATGTGACTTTATAGAAGCTGCCACTCCAGGTGTATTATTTGAGGTTTTGTCTTGGCTTGTTTTGGTAGTTGTTTCTAAAGTTTTGCCTTTAATTGGATTTTTGATATTAGAATTATTGCTCAAGGTACTAGAGACTGCCGCTTTTGCTTTGTTCGGATTATGAAGATCGCGATCGTACACTCTTGCCGTCCAGGGAAACAAAACTACGCCCCTATAGCCAAAGATTCGATGCAAAAATAATTGTCCAGTTTCATATTTACCATCCGACTTTGCTGATTCTAAACGTCCTACCTCTGCTAATCTAGTTATAAAATGATTAGAAAACACAATAGGCAGGGGTGAAATATTAATTATGTAACTTAACAACGCTGTTGTCAATTGTTTACATCGTTCTAACAAATGACCAAGTTTTTTTTTCAATTGCGCCTTTTTTTCTAAAAATTACTTTTGCTAAATAAATTTAATCATGTTTGTCTCACAATTAAAACGGAAAAACTTTACCAAACTAAGAATGTACTTTAACTGCTACTCACCTGGCTTGTTGTGAGTGTTTTTTAATGCTTCTTGTTATTATAACCGTAACAGTTTGCAACAGAGCCGTAGATCTTTTTTGGCTCTGCGTCCAAAATATTTGTTGCAAAAACCCCATTTGTTTCGTCGTATTTTTTGGCGATTTACTTAATGATTTTAAAATTTTTTTCCTGGATGCTCAGAATCTCCTACCTCGAAGTTATTGTGTAATTTTTTTTTTAAATTAAATATTTACAGATTTTTGGCCAAAAATATAGTTCTGAAGATTAACGGCAATTATTTATTAATTATTAATTTAAATTTGTATAAAATGTAAAAAAATTTACATTTTTGTGAGCTAGAACCAAGAAGAAATTGTAAGGGTTTTTATTTAAGAACTGTCATATTGGGGATTAGAACTTGTGAACACTTTCTGACAGCAGAGTTGTTATATACATATGTATAACTTTTAGTAATATACAAATTGTGTTATCGATTTATCAGATGACCAGACTGATTTCAATTCAAAATTATATATTGAAAATGAATTCGTATCCACACATCAAAATCCTATTTCTGCAATTTTTTTAAACGTCAAAAAAACGTACAGCTTACTTCAAGTTTGAAAATGCGAAAAAGACAAACAAAAAAGAATTTATTCTTCCGTGCTTTTCCTAAAAATTACGCATTTTTAATTGCAAATGTATGCAGGGAAATTCTAAAAAATTAATTGTTTTTGAAACGTTGTACTGGATATCAGTGCAGTTATATAAACTGACCCTATTATATTAAATATTAAAAAAATGTTACCATTTAAAAAGAAAATGTTGAAAATGTTAGATTTTTTTTTTGTCGAAGATGTTCTAGAAATTAAAATAATAATAATAAAAATATCAGTAATTTTTATTTTAGGTTAATATTGCTTAATTTTTTTATATCATTTTATTATTGTAATACAAGAAACAAGTTTCAAGTGATGACAGCTTCATGGTAAATGTCAATTATACGAAACTTTAATTTTTTTCTTCCAAACACTTGGCAGCTCCAAAAAATTGTTATCGTTCTTTATTATTTTACTTTTATTTGTTTTGTTGTTTCTTATTTGCTTTTTTATTTTTAATGCAATTTCAACAGAAAAAATAAAATTAGAACGAAAGCAAAAACAAATAATTTAATTTAATAAAAACCATCGAACAAAGACAAATAGGAACAGTCCTTTATTTTTGCAATATGCATCATATAATTGTTTTAATATTTTTAATTGCCGGTTCATGTAACACGCTCTTAATCAAGTAAGTATTTTTTCTAAATATAAAAATCCATTGTAAAATGATTTTCTAGGTGGACAAATACCTTGACGGGAGAATGCAAGGATGGTATATGGCGTTATTTTCAACATCCGGTTTGTAGCATAAGGATGCTGCATTGAAAAGTAGCATCTTGAATAATTTTGTTTTCCATTTTTTCTTCCACAGGTAGTTTTAACATTTCTTATGTTTGCTGGAGAATTTCTTTGTTATTTGATTTATAAAGCAGTCTTCTTTTTTCTACGCCGTCGTAATGTACGTTGATTAGTTTCCGAGACCGAATGTTTTTTTTTTTATTTAACAGCTTCAATTGCTTTTACAGAATGGATCTGAGGATACAAACCTGTTGACTAGCGGTGATCGTGAGTTCAAACCTTTGAACATGTTATTGCCGGCATTTTTGGATGCTATATCGACTATAATCTTATTGACTGGTCTATATTTAACCTATGTCTCTAGTTTTCAAATGATAAGAAGTATGTATTTTTTTTATAATTATTGTAGTTGTTATTATCTAACGAACATTTATTCAAACTGCTTTGCACAGTGGGCTTGTACACATTTGCACAAGTTAAAAAAGTCGATACATATATTGAGTATATACATATATATATATATGAAACCATTTTGAAAAGGGTGTTGAAAGCCATAAGTCCTTTAAATGTTTAAAAACTTAAAAAATTAGGGATCAGAAAAAAACAAAATGTTATTTACCTATAGCAATCTTGCCCCAAAAATGGTAAAAGTTTTGAAACAAAATATTGACAAAATACCGAAAATTTGTTGGTATTACAAAATAGTTTTAAACCTTTTTTTATTTTAAGATTTGCTACTGCCAAGTAAAGCTTTATTTATTTTATTAAAAATATTTTGTTAGAAACAGGCACTGGGTTTTCTAACATCTCTTTAAAATAAAGTTTTAAGAACATATTTATTTTCTTACATATCCCAGTGTATGTTAATAAATTATTCTTCTAAACAACAATTCCCTTATCACATAAAAAGAGTTCACTTTATGACACGCCTACTAGTAATGTAGTATATTTTTTTAAACAAACAATTATAAATTTACTAGAATTTTATATTTTTCATTTTAGGTTCTGCAATCATTTTTGTTGGTCTCCTTAGTTTTATACATATGAATCAGACGTTAATAGGGCGTCATTGGTCGGCGATTGCTACTATTGTATGTGCCGTTGTTATAATAATATCAACCGATATGCAACGTATTTTTTATGACCATAATTCTTTGTCTCATATTAACTCGAATGCTGTTTTGTCTGGAGACTTGATGATAGTGTGTGCCTCCATATTTCAAGCTGGTCGCATGGTCTACGAGGAGAAATTTCTAAAGGCTTGCAATGTACCCATATTACAGGCTATTGGCTGGCAAGGTTTATTTGGCATATTAATTACCACATTAATAGGTTTTTGCTTAAATTACATGCCCACCCCTATAATACCTTTTAACGACAGTTCGCGTGGTGTTTTTGATGATCTTATGGATGTCTACAGTCAATTACGCAGTAATCATTGGCTAATATTAGCTTTAAGCTTGTTTATTATCACCACTTTATTATATGGCTATACCTCTTTGTGCATTCTACGTTTCTCTTCGTCTGCTAATCTTGTTTTGGCCGAAAGTGTTCGATGCTATTTAGTTTGGCTTATGGCTTTGCTGCTGGAATGGGAATATTTGAATTTTGTTTCCATTATTGGTCTTGTAGTTTTACAAATAGGTTTAATTACTTATCGTAGAGCAATACTATTGGAATGGTATCGTTCTCTATTGTTGCGTTTAGCCCGTAGTCGTTATGCTGACATGCCAGTCGATTCTTCAGCTTCCTTAGAAGGTGATGTGCCTGCTAGTCGTCCAGCTGATGTTATTTAAGAGATTTTTATTTTGTCATTTTGTATTTAAAAAAAATGAGATGTAATACGAAAATAACATCAACTAAAAATTTATTTTAACAAAAAAAGAAAAGAAACTGTAATAAGTGAAGATTTGTTCTATCTTAAGAATGTTTATCAATAAAATCGAAAAGACTTGTTTGTAATGTATGAATTTAAAAATTTAATGAGTAATAAAGTAACAGATGTATTTTTAAATAAAAATAGTTTTACCAACTACAGTCATGTTCTGCATTCCAAATATGTTTAATATTTTTTGAAAAGACATATACATATATATTTAGAATTTATAAGCTGGTCTGTAATTTTTTTCTCCTTTTTTAAAAAAGGCAAACTGCTGTCGGAATTACATTTGAAAACGACAAAAAAGTACGTTGGTGTCATGAATTCCGATACTATTCATTTTATGTTTGAATAATAATTAGTCAGGATAATCATGGAATCCAATTTTTAAAGCGATTTGATAAAAATCGTACGCTTTGAAATTAGTATGTCATACATATCATAACATTTTTGAAAATTGTTTTCATTACAAAATTTTGAATCTCTAGTTGTACACCAATTTTAATCAAAAGAGGCTTGACTTGTTGAAAATATATTTTACTATATGTAACTGAACAAAAAAGATTTTCTTTATTGCATTTTTATTTTTTGTTAACTTTTAAAAAAC
>NDXZ01143924.1:0-12556 GCA_003055125.1 Paykullia maculata | reverse complement strand
CAACAAACGGGATGACATTTTTCCAAAACTAAACCTGTAAATTTAAGTTATTTTTCTTATGTTTACTAAAGAACTTTGTATTGAAGGGGTTTTACTTCCCCTGCTCTTTCCTATTCTAGTGAGTAGAATTGTCGTTATACGATATCAAGTCTAATTATTTGTTCAAAAAATATTTAAAGCAATTCCAAACAATTAGCACTACGTTACTGCTGGTGGCCAGGATTAGATAAGCCAATTGAATCTTTAATTTCGAAGTGCTCTCCATGTTCATCTGTACTTTCAATGCCTACAAAAGAGTTCAGTTCATGGCAGACACCTACAAAGCCCTGGCAGCGAATTCATTTAGATTTTGCTGGTCCATTTAAGAATTCATATTGGTTTATTTGTGTTGATGCTTTTTCACATTACCCTTATATTTTTAAAATGAGTCCAACAACAACATATAACACAATAAATGTATCAAAAGAAATTTTTGCAATTGAAGGACTTCCTGAAGTGATAGTATCAGAAAATGGACCTTAATTTACAGGGTAGAAGTTTCAAGAATTTTGTACTTTAAATGGTGTTAACCATCTTACTACAGCGCTTTAATTTCCTAATAGCCTCATTCGGACTGAACAATTACAATGATTCTTTAAGAAAAAACTATTGACTTTATATAATCATATAAAGATTAGGGCGTCAAAATATCTAATAAATTTCCTACATAAAGATATAAAATAAATTATTTTTGAAAGGTAGTAAGAGACCTATACTCCTTATAGGATCGATGGGAACATTTAAATATACATATTAATATATAATGTAGCATAAATATCTAGAAAGATTTTAATTTTAATTATTAATTAAAAATTATTTTTATTCCAAAATTTATTTTATTGTTTTAAGTTAAAAAAATATTTGCCATTTATACTTTAATATTAGAAAAAACATTTGTCTAAAAAATTGTATGCCTTTAACATGGGAATTGTTGTCTTTCAAATCGAATTACAGAATAACATCCCTAGAAAAGCTGGTAGAGCTCAAAATCTCTTTTAAAACGATCGTATCGTAGCAATTTTAAAGTTAAACTAAAAAAAAAAAGTTAAAAAATTATCAAATTTGAAATGCAACACACAGAAAATGAAAATAAATCAATATATGTAGACACATATGAACAGATTTGGATATACATAATTGTTGTAAAAATAATTAACAAATAAATTACTATTTTTGTAACGCTTGAATTAAAAAAAAAGAGAAATAAAAAAATTTAAAAAAAACTAGTAAAAAAAGAACAGTAAATAGAAGAATGCATTTAAAAAAGAAAATCGGTAAAAAAAACACATTGAAAAAAAAACAACTAAAAACATTTTAAAGCTAAATATAAAATATATATTATTAACAAGAACATAGATATTTTAAATAAATTTGTATAAAACAAAAAGTTCTTAAAATAAAATGCTGGGATTTCATCTTATTTTTGCATACACAACGTCATATATACATGAAAACAAATGTATGTATGTATATGTGATGGTTATTTGTTTCAGACAATTTACCACAATTTAAAACTTCAATTTTTTTTCATAATTAACAATTTAGAAAGTAAAAGTCTTTTAAGCCAGACCATATTATAACCTTGACAAAGTTGACAAAACTAATTGAAGACCGTTTGTTTAGTTCATTCACTTCTTATAGGATCGAAGAGAACTTATAAATATAAACATATGTATGTATATGTTGAAATTTAATTGCTATTCCGATTTGTCAGCTAAGCCCACTCCAGAAGGATTTAAGCCAGAATTTTCAATAAAAAAAAAATTACTTACAAAACAAATAAACCAACGATTTCTTAAAGGACTCAAGCTTCACCCAGAGAAATGTTTTATATAATTTTTCACGACAATATAGGGGCTTAGGTGACTTTCAAAAGTGGTTCGAAAATAAAAAAAAAACTGGTAGAGGTTTATGCTTAGAAAAAATTTAATTATGGTTTATTTTATCTTAATCTAAATCTTTTCAATTCAGTCTATAACCGAGAGTGAACTTTGCAGGTGGACAAGGATCAGTTAAATTTCTATAAACTTTCTTTCTTTGTGAATTCATTCTTGATACAAATATTTTCAAGGGTTTCGGGAGTAGACTTTAAGTGGCAGCTATGGGCAATAATAGACGGATGAACCCGTTTTTTATTAACATCGAATTTGTTTGTGTAGCAAATTTAATTTTTAAGTCATTAAAGTCCGATTTCAAAAGTAAGTTTGTTAAGCCAAATTTAACATACTTAAGCGCAAAACGATATGTGTAACACATTTCATTGAAATATATTTATTTAAAATTGGTTACTGTTGTTTGATTGTAAAGCTTAAATTGTAAATTTAAACGGACATTGCTAATTTGACTTAGTAAGTGATTCTGAGCCATATGTTACATAAAGTGGATTAGTCCAACATTCTGTGTTGGTGTAGTTTGGTTTATAAAGTAAATAGTTTTTATGATAAAAAAAAAAACTCCTAGCATTGTGTTGAATTTGAACTTTTGTTAAAAAGTTTTGTTTTACATACATACAAATAAAAAAAAAACATATAAATTTGTTATTGAAAACAAAGTCCTTTCCAATAAAATACAAAATTTAAAAATATTTATATATACATATATCTATAATTCCTTTCTTACAGTTTTTTATCAACCTGTCCATTTAATCCAGCCCAACGTTAAACAATTTAAAAAAAATATATTTATAAAACAAAAGTATAAATGAAATTTGAGCAAAGTTTATTAATTGTAAATTTAAACAAATGCCATAATCATTTCTTTTTCCTATTAACAACACACAACAACATTATTCCAAAGAAAAACAAAAAAGAAATTATAAAAAAAAATTAAAAAATATACGAAATAATAAAAAATATTTATGTGTTTTATTAAAATATTGAAATGTGGACAGTCTGTTTGTTATAGTTAACGATGAGTAGGAAGGAGACATAATTTCTTACTTATTCGCGCCTAAGTTTAAATAAAAAAAGTTGCATTTTCACATTTGTGAAAAGTTTTAAAAAAGAAATTTTAATTATATTTACTTTTGTTAAAAAAGAAGGAACAAAATAAATTATAGCTGAAAAATCACGGTTAAATAACAAACCGATTTAAAAAGTAGATAATAATTTGTAAGTGTAAATAGTCGTCTGTGTACAATGATATAATGTCTTACAATTTACCATAAATAAATCATTTGAAATAAAACCAAAGAATTAAGTTATTAACTAAATAATTATTTTAAAATAAAACGTATGATGTACAATGAAGTCTGAAGAAATTAAATTTTTAAGATAAAAAGAAAATCTGTGGGACAAATTCTTTACACACTTGCTAAAAAGTCCTATTCTGGGGACTAGCAAAAAATATTGTTATAAAAAATTTAAATTTTATTTTTTAATTAAATATAATCTACATGAATTAGACTTAAACGTCCACAGCTGACTTATTAATACATACTGGCATTTGAAGATTTCCGAAAAAAACCATTTAGATTTTAAATTTATTTAAATTATGTAAAAATACATAAAACTTTCAAATCATTTGCTGTTGCCTAACTAAAAGTAACAAAGCCATCAAATATCAAAATTGGTACATAGCTGTAGCATATTTTTAGCTGTTGCCCAACTAACAGTCAAACTGGCAAACTAAAAGCTGTAAATAAAATGTCATTGGCTAAACTATTGCCATTAAATAAGAATTAAAAGTGAATTTGGTCAAAAATGACAGCAACTTTAATTGAAATGTTATTTATGTTCTTTTTTTTATTCATTTTGTTTTAATTTATTAAAAATAAGCTTATAAGTAAACAATTTAAGGTTCGATATCAAAGTTATAAAATACGTTTATGGCAGCAACGCCACATAAAAATGTCATTAAAGTAATGCAGTCTAATTTAGCAAGTTCTTCTTTATTTTATAAGTTTAAAAGAAAAAAGAATTGGTTCTATATATAAAACTTTTCGTTCTTTTGACTGACCATATAAACAAATTTATAATTGAAGTGTTAATGGTTGAAAATAAAATTCAAGTTGCGTTTCAACTAAAGATCTAAGAATAATTTTAAGTAAAAACTAATTAAGTTATTAACGTCCCAAGAAATTTCTTGACCAATTTTTCACAATTGGTTTAGATTTAGTTTGTTCTTCACGTTCGCGTTCTTGCATCTGTTCCAAAAGTTTTGCTTGGTTTTCGCGGAATTTCAGAATGGGATCTTCAAATTGCCGATAATGATGTAAGACCTCACGAACGTCTTCAACGTCAGTGGTGGCAATAGCTAAATAAAAAAAAATAATTAACCACTTTGTATTAAACTAATAAGATGTTATATAAAGTTTACCTTTCAAAAAATTAATTAAATCAAAAAGCTGAGAATCATCATCATTACCCTTCCAACGGGCAATGTTAAATGTATTATCTGGATGCATTTGTGTTGCATTAGGATCCCAATCAATAACTATAACCTGAAGTTAATAACAAAAATAAATTTTAATACAAAATTAATGGTATGTATAAGCGCATTTTATAAAAAATAAAATTGTTTAACTAACAATATAAACGTTTGCTGTCATAATTAGATACTAATATCTGCAGACTACTTCGCTTGTGTAGTTATGGGAAAGTAAGTATTCTATATGTTTAACAGGTTGTAAACTATCGTCTCTGCGTTTTAGACTGCAACACTCACACAAAAATGGTAATGATAGTCAATAGTTGCAATTTACATGAATGTATGTGTGAACAATTCCACACAAATCAGTTTAACCGTTCTTGTGCGATTGAGTAACAAAGATTCAAACATACTAACTAACACCTTATCAAACAATCTTAAAAACTTTTACATTTATTTCAATGATTAGATTTATATGTATTTATTTGTAAATATACCTTTTTTAAATCTCGATTTATGTTATCCAAATTCTTGACATGATGACCGTCAATAAAATGTGTTGCATCACGCACCAAACGATACATGATATAACCATTAGGGTCTAAAGCATCTAAGATGGGAAATACCGTCATACCTTGTTCGGCTGTAAATACAACTATTTCAAAATGTTTGGCGCATTCCTGTAAGAAAACATCTACACCAGGACGTTTCTTAAACCGCCAACCAGTTTGATATGTCCAATCGGGATGAACAAGCACATCCTTCATTTCCAAAATCAATGTATAGGAAGGTTGTATGTAAGGTGGTTTTAGGGGATCTGGCAAAAGTTTTTCTCTTGAAGGTTCTTTTATCATCTTCTGGTAGTAATTTATGGATTTCCACATGCGTTGTAAGTATTGTTGGATAATGGGGCTTTTGCTAAATTCGTCCTCAATTATATGACCATCGACATCAACCTCGGGTTTACCAAACTCATAAACAGCCCAGATGCCTAATGCCACGCCTGATCCGCCAAAAACAGCAAACCTTAAACAAGATGATAACATGTATTACGCAATTAACTCCATTTGTTTGCAAGAATTACAACAATAACAACTTACCCTAGTTTCATACGTTTCCAGGCCTTTTCATTTTCCTTTGCCTCATCCTCTTCCTTACGTTTGCGTTCTCTTTCAGTATCCTCGTCGATATTAGTTGCAGTTTGTGGAAATAATTTAGATAAAATTTCTGGACTGGATACTTTTTCTAAAAACATAACACAGATTTCAATTAAATTATACAAAATTATTACATTATTCGTTTATACTTGTAGCATCTGTGCCATAAAGATATTTATTGTGTTCAGGTTTCCACTTCAGAACCTTAGCCGCATGGTTGTGGTTTATTGCTGTTGTAGCTGCTAGTGGCACTACATAGCTTAGGGTATGTTGCTGATGTCTACCAATTGTGAAGCAACGCTTACCCACAACACGAACGGTATAATGTAACAACTTTGCGAGACCGCTTAAAGCCATGTCACTCTTTTTTACTGTTTAAATGAATTTTTCTTTGAAAACTCCAAATAATTTAACCGGTTTTTTTATTAAATAATTTCTGGTTCGAACTTTTCATATGTTTTGACAGCTGTTGGTGTCGCTTCGATTTTAGCAAGAAAAGTGCTGAGAAGTTTATCAATTCAAGCGATTTTGTATTATGTGATTTATTATATTTATCTATATAAATAGAAATCAAAACAATTCTTTTCATTATGGTATAAATCAAATCTCTTAAATATATAATGTTTACCATCAAGGCTCTCAAGGTATTAGCATTGATGGTTAATGATACTGTTTGTACCATGTACAAGGCATACCAAATTCTGATAAAGTGTGTAGCGGCAACAAATTGCATTTGTATGCACATATTCCATTCTGCTGATGTCTGACAGAGGCCAAGCACAGACAATAACAAGACTAGTTAATATAACATATATAAAGAGTAGTTGAAAGCATTTTCTTTATTATTTATATATTTTTGCCTTCATGTTTTACAGACAAAATATCTGTATTTTTCCAATTTAGACAAAATTAGAAATAAACAATGATCTAACACTTAAGTTTTCATAGCAATCAGCTTCAATTATTTTCAATTACACACATTTTGCACACACTTTTTTAATATTTTACTTGTGTAGCATCTCTGTCATTAAAATGCAATACTGTGACAAGAAATATTCTCAATTACACTTTTTGCTTACAAAAATTGTGAATTATCCCAAAATAAAAAATTGTTTAAATTAAATATATTTTTGTTTCTTAAAATATGAGTAAAAATCCAGCTGAGGTAGTAATTTGTCGAGCCTGTGTTGGCGAATGTCGGGAATATAAATCACTTTATAGACAAGGCCTAATAATGGGTGAGGTGACAACGTTAGCGTCGTTGTTGGCGTTTTGTACAAATTTGGATTTTGTAGAAGATGAAAGCAGTACATTGCCTAGTTTTTTATGTGAACATTGTGTCCATGATTTGGTAAAGTCTTACATTTTTAAGAAAAAGGTGTGGCAGGCTCATGAGATATTAAACGGACATTTGGACGAACAGGAACAATGTAGTGAGAACAGAAAAGAAATAAAGGAAACCGTTATAATAAACGAGGAGGAAACGGACTTGCAAGAGTTGGCGGAAGCTGCTCAAATGAAGAGAGAACAGCAAGTTTATGAAGAAAATGATGAAGAATACATACAATTAACAGTACTGGACAATGATGGTGAACCTGAAAACCAGCAACACGCTAATGACCAGGAACAGGAAGAAATTGAAATGGAATACGTGGAACACGATGTGGCGGAAACAACAGAAATCTACCATACCACTATAATTAACGAAGATATGCATCATTTGGAGGATAATGAGGAAATTCAACAAGAGCAACTGCATAATTCAGAAGAGGATGGGGAAAAAATTGAATATGAAATTCAAGTAAACGATATTGAAGATTATAATGAACTATTAACGGACAGTCAGGATGACATGTCACAGCAAAGTTCAAAAAGACCAATGGAGGATACGATAAATTCTGGATCTGAAAATAGTATAGGAAATCCAACAAGACGGAGAAGAGTTAATTCAAATGGCAAACCAGCTAATCCAAACTATCAGTGCAAGGTCAAGTTTCTAAACTTTTATTTTAAAGATTTTAATTTTAAAATCTCTTCCTGTTATAGGTTTGTGGTAAACAGTTAAGTAACTCCAGTTCATTTAAATATCACATGAAATTGCATTCAGACGAGACACCCTACAAATGTGAAGTGTGTGGCGAGGCTTTTAAGACCCGTAATGCCTATGACGGTCACATATCTATACATAATCCGAATAATCCTAATACTTGTAAACTTTGCGGCAAATCCTATCGGCAACCTTCTTCACTACGCATGCACATGTTAACGCATTCCGGTATTAAACCCTTTACATGTGAAATTTGTGGCAAGAGCTTAACCCAGAAATCTGGCTATAAAAAGCACATGCTTACACATACCGGGGAAAAACCCTACTCGTGTGATATATGTAATAAATCGTTTTGTATTTCTAGCAATATGTTGGTACATCGACGTTCTCATAGCGATCAAAAAGAATATCAATGTTTAAAATGCGAAAAATCATTTACCACCGCTGATCAATTAAAACGTCATGCAATTATACACTCAGACGAAAGGCCATTTAGCTGTGATGTTTGTGGAAAACAGTTTAAGCGTCAAACAGCGTGGCGATCTCATCTACAAACACATCAAGAGCCTCAGGAAAATCAAGCGAAATCTGAAAAATTTGATTTAGTTTATTCAGATGAATATGAAGACAGTAGGAGCGAAAAGTCTACAGTGGTAGAAATTTTTTAATATCATTTGTTGTAATATATAGTTTTATTTAAAAAATCAGAAAATATAAGTTTAAATTTCATTATCGATAATGTGCTGTTTTATAATACTCTTTTCGGAGGTCAAATTCCCTAATTTAGTAGCGATCGAAATTAAGAGACTTCTTATTAGATCTTTTATATCAAAAGCAAAGAAAACTCGCATGTTTAAGTAAAATTTCGAATGCCCTTTGAATTTGGCCCCAGGTTTAATTGTTAATTACAGCGTTCGGCATGTTTCCTTCGTCGCACATATTGCAAACTGTAACAAATGTACTGGGTGAAAGGGAATTAAATCCTACATCAATTCTCGAAAAAAAAGAAAAAACCTGTGGCAAATGTCCTGAAAGATTACAATCTATCCAAAACTAAATTTTGACTCAGAAACATTTTACAAGAATTCGAGCTAACAATTTTATAGATATTAATATAAAATTAATTTATTTCATATGTACATACATAAGCATAACTAGCAATAAATTAATAAAAACAATTCTTTTTTTTAGGAAATAATAAAGTTAGATGCAAAAGAATAAAAAAAGAAGACAAAAATTATGTATATAATGACTCGTAAAAAAGGTTTTAGAAATTGGCAGTTTGAAAATAACTTTTTATATTTAGCACACGTTACAAGAATCTGCTGATGATCCATGATACTTGGCAACGGGATAAGTACGAGACTGGCGGCAAGAAATTAAAGCATCGCCCGAAGTTCCGTGGGGACACTTGCAGACAGCCAAATGGGCCTTAGGTTCGCATTCGGCTCCGGAACCACATTTTCCAATGCAAGGGTTAACGCATTGATAATTAATGCACGCCTTATTATCAGCACACTCACTGTTGCTAAGGCACTCACCCTAAAAAATGGTTTAAAAAAATCTTAGTCATAGCTTAAGTGTTATATGTATATATTTTTTCTCTTACTCTTGAGCAATGAGTCAATGGATTTCCGGTATGACCAGGCAAACAATTACAAACAGGGCGTTCACGTCCAGTATTATCATGACCAGGTATGCAAATAGCATTGGTACCACAAGGATTGGGTTCACACAAATCGGCTAAAACGCAAATAAAAAGTGTAGCATTTAATAAAAATAATTTCTAGTGCACATGTGCTTTTAGACTTACCTTTAGTAAATGGACGACAACGCACGAAGGGATCGCCCGTCATATCACGTGGACAGCTGCAGACTGGCGTTAAACCACGTAAATTACAATCAGCACCAACACCGCATGCACCATCACAAGTGTTTTTACAAATGCCATAGAAACACGCTGGTCTACCTGCAGGGCAATCAGAATCACCGTAGCACTCCGGACGACATTCAGTGTATGGACTACCAATATAACCCTTAGGGCATTCACAAGCAGCACGATGATTATTAACAGTGCTGCAAGTAGCTCCAGTACCACACTGTTGACAAGCGGGAACACATTTGAAATTGCTGCACATATCGCGTGAAGTACAATCTCCATCATGATCACATTCATGGCGACAACCGCTTAATGGATTGCCAACATAACCATTTAAGCAAGAGCAAGTGGGTACGCCATTAATAATTTCGCATTTAGTGTTAACACCGCATGGAGTGGGATGACATTGTTCCTCTAAAATATTGAAACGAAATATTTCTTTTATTACACGTAAATATGTACATACATACATAAGCATGTATGTATGTAAGTATGTAGTTTTTTGTTGATTTTAATTTAAATAGAGGGATAGGTTTAAGGTAAAGTCGAGAGTAGACATATCGTCAGTTTATTATTGTTCTGACTCATTGACTATTGAAACAAATGGAGTTAATATTATTCATATTAATAATAAACATAATATAATAATAAAAAACGCAACCAAAAGTAATTTGTATAAAAAAATTCTGATTTTTTCAAAAAATTTAAATCTAATTTTAATACATATTTAAAATGTTTGACAAAAATAGGCGTGACACTGTTAATTTTTTATAATAATGTTGAATTGTTACGTTAACCAATTGTGTTTGCAAGATTTATAAAAATCAGTTAAGTATTAAAAGCAAAAAAAATAACATTTACTTTAGATGAGCCTGATGGCACTGATGAGCCTGATTGTTAGAAAAACTCAATGTGTTAGCAAAGTTTCATTAAAATAAAAAAGTCGGAATTGGCTAAAAAAGAACTGAGGCAGTCTTGTTATGCACCTAAGAAAGCAAAAATTTTAAAAACAATTTGAAATTTGTAAACTGAAAATACATGTATTTATTACTCTTATTACTCTTAATAAAGGCATTTTTTCACCATGTCTTGTTAAATTGCCATATTTTTTTAACATAATAAGAAAAAATAATTGCGCCTTAATTTTGTTATTGGCATTACTGCGTAAATTAGCGAAAAACATCGCACCAAACTATTAAAGCAAAACCGTTAAGTAAAAAACAAACTACTACTTAAGGTTCTTGCTTAAGTATTTTAAAAAACTTGTTTGTGAAAATTGGTGCTCACGTAGACATATAAAAATAAACTAAAGAATTTTTGTGATTTTGCAAGACTAAAATTTGTGACGTGAATACCCTTATTAAAAAATAATAATAAACGCTAATCCATATACAATACATACATATTAAAATATAGTTAGTACATTTGTCTCTTTTGAAAGTTGTACAAACTTCTTATTTTTTGGTAATTCTTGTGTAAATATTAAAACATAAATGAAATCTTTATTTAATGAATGTCGTATAAATGCAATAGCAAATGAACAATTTTATGCAATTTTAGTTATTTTTAAACATGTTAAGCTAAGTATCCTACAAAATACAACTAACAATTGAACAATTTTTTTTTAATCAAGATTAACAACAAAGTTTTGCAGAATAATTCAAATTACATTTTTATGTATGTATGTATGTACATATGTACAAGAAAGACAAGCCTTGTAACATGACAACAGGAATTGCTACCCGTCAAGATTATGTCCTAAAAAAATGTGGAATTATTAAAATTCTAGTTGCGTTTCTGAATGAAGGTAATTCAGCTTAAAAATACTAGATATGTAGGTACATACATAAATATACATATGTATGTACATCCATATGTATGTACATACATATATACATACATAAATGGATTAATATTATAAAAAAAAATGACGCGTTGCTGTATTTTTATACAAACTATGCGTACATCGATTACTTAACTTTCATGGAGTATCTGTACAACAAAATGTGTGAATGAACGAACGAATAAAAACATTTCCTTAAAAGTACATTGTGTTCATTGCTTAAAATTTGCAATTTTTACATAAATTAAACAAAAACAATTTAAAATGTAGGTTGAATTTATGGAATGCATTAAAAATACATATAATTACATATGTTCATTACCTTGTTCAAGATCAAGGTTATTGTAATATTTATTATGGCAACAACAACAACAAAAAGAATGAATTCATTTTAGTTTGAATGAATATATTGGATATTGATAAATAATGTTAAAATAGCTAAAGATTTGCCAGGTAGAATAGAGCAAGCTTTTATTGTTTGGGCGTTTGATATTTAAAATGTAATTAATACATATTTATTTTTCTATTTCTTAAAACGTTTTTTGATTTATGTTTGTATTAAAATAAAGTTGATATTTACAACGTACGTAATACATACATACATATACACATATGTATCTATTTGAATTCATCTACAAACATGCACACATACATATGTATGTACATAAAGGGTGTTTTTTATAGTAAAATATAGATAAGTGGTGTTAATTGCTGAATTTGGCTTTTTATTATTTATTATTCCGTACCATTTTTATTTAAAGTTGATTTCCTGCATATGGCCACCTCGGTTACTAACTACATATCGTATTAGTAATAATGTAACAGACTGTTTGCATATAATATTACAGTTTGGCAAACTTCGCTTTATATTAATTTGTATTCTTTAATCTTTTTTGAAACAATTGATTATGTGGGTTTTTAAAAATTTAAGCCAGTTTTGTTTAAAAAAATTTTAAATTTGGTTGATGGATGTATAAAACTTCAAACATATTGGAGTATGTATTAAGGTGATCAATTATAATAATGATTTAATTTTTATTTGTTTTATTATTTAAAGTGAATTATTTATTGTTCCAATTTCAATACAGTAGACGCTCGCAAATTAGAACTTTTAGTAACTCGAACGTCCACAAATTAGAATCAGTGTTTGCAATATATTAAACGCTCTGAAATTCGAATTTGAAATTCGAATTTCTGAGCGTGTTTTTTTTTTTTTTTTTTTT
>NDXZ01143887.1:0-12103 GCA_003055125.1 Paykullia maculata | reverse complement strand
CCCATAACGTTGACATTATCATCCTCGTCGCCTTCAGCTGTTTTGCCTGTGATGGAAGCAACCGCAACACAGCATCCATTGCAAAATAAAGCTTTATTAATGGATACAACAGAAGCTGCAATGGATGCAGACAACTTAGAGTTAATAAATATAATGTCATCGTTGACTAGACCAACACCATCGTCTCCGTTAGCCAAACATGCAACATTGCCTGCTGCCCCACCTTTCATACACAATCTAATGCAGCAAATAGATATGAATGCCTGGGAAAATGATACCGTAACACGAATGGCGGATGAAATTTTCTTTAATGTTACAGAATTTTGCAAAAATGTTGGTATTTTATTTAAAACTTGCAAAATATATGACAGCAGGAAATGTCAATAAAAAAAAATACATAATATTCTTTTCATTTTATGCAGGTGACTTATTATAATCATCAACCAACCGCTTTAAGTGATGATGATTTCTATATAAGCGTTTGGTATTTCGTTACTTTGTTTGTATTTGTGGTAATACCGTTATGTGTGCTGGTGACATTTAATTGTTTTTTAATAATGTTAGTCAGGCGGTCCCACACTATACGGGGAGAGATGACAAATGCCAATAGTATAAGGAGGCCAAAGGTAAGTGAAGAAAAATGTGCAAAAGTTTTTTCATAAAAATTTTACTGAAAGTTGTAAAAGACATTTCGTAGGACTCTTAGTAAGTTTTAAAGCCTTAATTTTAAAGGACTTTTATGAGCCTTCAGTTCGCTTAAAAGAACTTTCAATAACAGTTGCTGTACTTTGATAAAATATTTGAAAAACCTACACATTTTAATGATTTTTTTAAAAGAAGCTCTACAAAGTTGTTTTTAATTTGCAAAAAAAAAAAAAATGTTTACTTAAGCGTTACAAATCTAGTTCTTTAGTAAACTAACAAGTCTCATGCCGTTGTTTACAACTCTAAATAAAACTTTTATAAAGTTTTGTTACTTTCTTTAAAGTTTTAACAATATATCGTTGCAGTTTAGAGGTAAAGTTAAAGATTTTTTAATAGCTTTAAATGGTATTTGCGTACAGAGTTTTAATTAATTTAGAAATAAAAAAGCTTTTGTACAGCTTTAAAAGACTTCCATAAAATGCCTTTACAAGATTATAAAATAAAGCTTTTCACCGATGTACTTTTAAAATGCTTAAAAATGATTTTATTGAATCGTTGAAGACAAAACTTTTGTGTAAATTAAAAAAAAATAGTAGTTTGTCGAGTTTTAGTGAAAACACTTTTATAAAGATTTTAAGAAGGTTTGTTAGAAGATTAAATTTTTCTAAATTTTTTAGATGGATGTTCACATTTAAGCTTTTTTAAAAAAACAATTTTTGCAAAGCTTTAAGTGTAAATCTTTAAAGAATAGAAAAATCAAATTTGTTTTATCATATTTATCTAGCGTTAATCCTAAAAAATGTGTCTTTGTTTTATGCTACTGTATTTTCTATTTTCTTCTTCTTGCCTGTAGCGCAAATCCGCATCGTCATCTGTTTCCCAAGAGAATCGTGTCACCATTACCCTAATTGCTGTGGTCTTACTGTTCATCATTTGTCAATTACCGTGGGCAGTTTATTTGATTGTCTCTTGTCAAATCGAAATTGAATCTCATTTACAATCGATATTTGGCAATATATTCAATTTCTTGGCAGCCACAAATGCGGCAGCAAATTTTTTCTTATACTGTGTTTTATCCGATAAATACCGAAAGACCATTAGGGAAATGATAACAGGCTATCGGTACAAGCAGCAGCGCAACACAATAACGACCACCAGCCTCTATACAAATGGCAGCCGTCGCAATTATAGGCCAGCCTCATCATCGATGGTCATTAAGTGAATGGCAATCGATTTGAAAGAAAACAAATGAAAAATTGAATGTTTGTTTAGTCGAGTAGTTGGGTTTCTTATTGATGAGATAAATCTAAAGATTAATATTTTTAAAATTGTATTTTTATCTTTATATTTTTTAAGTTTTAAAATAGATGTCCATAATAAGTAAAATTTTAATTAAATTTGTGTGTATGTGTGTATATGTATATATTTTTAAGTGTTTATACATTTTAAAGAGCAAAGCTTAATTGATTAAATTAAATTTAAATATTTGTGCCATTATGTGATCCCTGTAGATTAAAAATTTTATGAAACAGAAATTAAAATTTTAAAAATAAATATATTTTAAGTCTGTTTATAAGCTTAAAGTTATAATTTATTTGTAATAATTAATAATAATATCTTTTAAGGTTATTTTTTACGATCTAAATTTAAAATGAAATTATATGATGTAAAGGAACATTATGAAAAAATAACGATTTGCAAATGAAATTAAATTAAGGTGAAATAAATTATAAAATAAAATAAATATTTGTAAATGAATTAAAAGAAAAGCAAAAAATTCTTCAAAAGAAAAAGGTTTTAAAAGCTGTTTGAATGTAGGCAACACTGTTTGACAATACAGGTTAATAAAATCATAATTATGGTACAATTACTAGAATAGCTGGTGCTTTAAATTATTAAACTTAATATAAAAAAATGTTAACAAAAAATCCTTTACAAAGTTTATGTTGCATAAGGGAATCTTACGAGTTTTACGTTGCATAAAAAGTTTAAAATAATTTTCTTGTGTTGGTTCAAGCTACATATATGTGTGTTTATTTCAAGAAAATCTGTTAAATATGTGTGAATTTGTAGCACCAGCTTTTCTTGATATTTGGGACGCCATTAGAAATGCATAATTAATAAAACCTAGACATTAAATTTATCGTGTAAAAGCTGTAACGATAAAACGAAATTATAAAAAAAATCTAATGATTTGTCTTAGATTGCAACAATATTACAGCTATTAATATGTCCTTTGTCTGCTTATTGCATCTTTTTCGTGCTGGTAGCCCTATTTCGAGTTCCAAATATGGTTAAGCATCTCGAAAACATTCAAAAGAAACTGATGACAGCAAAAATGTTTGCAAAATTGCGCACTTAAAAGCTAAAATCTGTAATATTTTTTCTACCCTTTTTTTATGCATATTTTATTTATGCCTTTATTTATTTCCACTTTATTGTAAAGGTGTATTTTAATAACTCTTTATGCAAATTTAATGCGCATAAAAATACAAGAAATGGTATTATATTTTTACTTTTAAGCCTTTGTATGTAAATACATCAGTAAAATGTAAAACGTTTTTCTGTATGTATGTCTGCTTCTTCTTTTTCGATATCGATACAAATTCAATGTATCTTTAGACATTCATGTTTTATGTCTGGAATTTTACATCGTTTTGGATTTACATACCACATACAAGAGCAACCTTTGCAAAAACTTGTTCCAAAAAAGGCATAAAAAACATTAAATAAATATTTTAACAATGATTTTGAATATAAAGTAGAGATTTTATTGGAAATAAAGACACCTTCAAAGAAAATCAAATTAAGATAAATTGTAAAATAAATCCAAAGGATAAAATATAATATAAAGCAAAGAAATCGTAGCAACAATGTATGGCATTATAAAGATATAAGAAATGCAAAATGAATTTTTTCAAAAGTAGATAAGAAAAATCATTTTACCCACAGAACGTAAAAAGAATTTCGTTTGAATTGCAGAAATAATTGAGTGGAATATTAAGTTTCCTATTGAGACTTTTTTGTCTAAACTACAAATGTAAGACTTTACATATAGTTATAGTTTACTTCAGACTACAGGCTAAATATCAGACTTTCTTTTGTGCTTTCTTAAAATATAGACAAACTTACGGTGTTATTTATAGACCTTAAAAATGACAGACGTTAAGTACCGTCTTAAACAAAGTCAACGAATTCCAACTAAATGGACCAGCATTGCCTATTTTGTTTGCCCAAAACTATACGTACAATATTAAAACAATTTTTCGGGAGTCCTTGTTGCAATTTGGTTAGCTCGTTAAGAAGCAAACAAATCATTTTCTTATATAATTAATAAAATTCTTTATACTATTGAAATATTAGCTGTTTAGAAATAATTTGTGGTTCCAACAATCCTGCGCTAAGTCTATTGTAAAAAACCAAAACACCAACAACATAATAAACGAACTTTGAACTATTTTTACATATTTGTTTTGCTACGATTTCTCTTTAGTTGTTTGTGTTTGTTTCACCTCTAATAAACCGTTGGTCATTATTAAACAGTGTTATGCTTATTTTTTAGAAGTTAAAAAGCTTTCTCTAGAATTTTTTAAGTAAATCACAAATCAAAGTGATCTGGCATTGCTGTGATTTGCTTAATTCTTAGAAGCAAAAATATACATACGTCATACGTATGAACATGCAAGCGAAGACAGCTAAAAAAGGTTAGTTAAAATTGATGCAAATGGGAATAGCAAAGTTTTGTTTAAAGTCAGATTAAACATGATGTTATAACCAACATATATCAATAATGAACAATTACCAATTTTCAAATAATTGTGGCACACGTAAACTAAAAGCACCTTTATTTGGCTTCTGATTTGCTAATAAAACATTAAATATAATATGTTTGTCACCACTAATCTGGACTATAATATAGACCCATTTTAATGTTAAACTTGTGCGCTAAAAGGAATTTTGATTAAATTAAATAAAATAAACAAAAAAACAACCATAACTTTACTAATTACGATTTTTACTCAAATTTTTCCAAAAAAATATACGAAACAAGTCTTATTATGAAATTAAACCAACTTATTTCATTAGTTAATGTTTTTGATTTGAAATGTATTTTATTTTGCAATTTTCAATTAGTAGAAATTTTGGTTAAATTCCAAGGTTTTTAATTTGAACAAAAATCTAAATAAAAATAATTGAGAAAAGTATTTCATTATACAAAACAATTTTGTTTGTACAAAATACATACAAGATGCCATAAACTATTTATTCATTAAAAATTTAAACATAAAGTTTTATCCTTTTTGTTTGCAAAAAGAATAATCAAAAGATTTTCACCACAAATACAAATTGCTAACAAACATAAAGCTGAAATAATTAGTAAAAGTAAATATAAAAAAAAAAACAAAAATATATATTTTTGTTAGTTCTTATTTCAATACTATTTGAAGTAAAAGTTTTGCTAGATTTATTGAACTTTAAAGAGGGTAAAGAAAAACAAACAAAAAAAAAAAGGGAATAGAAGACAAGATAAAAACAATTAACTACAGCTAACTTTACCTTTATATAGTTGAAACTGTAAGCAAACTATATTTGTTATTAAGCTTGTGGCAATAAATTTTTTATTAAGAAAACTTATTTATATACAATAAAAATATACATATATAATTTAAAAAAAAACAGAAATACTTTATATTATGTAAAAGAGAAAAGAATATAAATTAAAAAGGAATTAAACAAAAATATTTATTTTAAAAGAAAAAATGTTTGTATTGAAACGAAATGAGTTTAAACGTTTAACAAAAGTCAATGAGCAACTCAAACTGGCAACTCTCCTTAGTTTTGTTTTCTTATTTTTGCTATGTCACTGTTTTAATTCGGCCTCATGTTTCTATTGTTACAAAAACAAAAAAGCATCAAGTCTGCCACATTGTTTTATATACATAGTGTTGCCAGTCTGAGTGTTTTGTAAAATTGAAACAACCAATAAAGTCAATGTTTAAGTTGATATAATTTGTGTTATGTAGTAATATAAAGAATTAAAAATATTAATATAACGTAAGAATAATAATAATTTATTTTAAGCAGAATTGACAGAAATGACGAAGACTTAGGCTAAGCAACCGTTTTAAATATATAAAAGGTTTAATACTTAATTTTATTATATATATAAACAAAGTATAATCTGTCATTTAAGTTTAAGTCTGTAATTGCCGAGACTGGAGGTAAATCCATAAAATAGACTATGAACAACTATATATGAAAATATGAAATTCTTTGGCACTAAAGTTTTAATTTTGATTTTATTAAAATTGTTTTTATCCTTTAGTTTTAGTTTGTTCTTTTCCCCCTTATCTTTGCATTTCTGCAATTTCCAACTTAATTAAAAAATACTTGCAGTTTGGTTTTCCTTTTTGTTTGTACCTGTTAAAGAAATTCTTTGCACAAAGATAAGGAAAGGTTTTGAAATCTAAATGTAGCAGTAGATACTAAAAGTGCAAAACTACTTTGTATTTTAATTTTATTTTTAAAACTACATACGCATAGACATACAAAGAAGAAACCACAACTTTTGAAAGGTAGTGTTTTACCATAAAAATAAAAGTTTCATAAAGCCTTTTGTTTTTAATTGCTAAAAAATTTCTTTTTCGCAGTATTTAAAGGATGTAAAAATCTTTATTAAAAAAAAAAAACATTTACAATTAGAATTTTTCTTTAGGCTTTAGTTGTTGATGCGTGGTGTAGCAAAAACTTGTAATAAAACATTTTTGCCGGCAACCAAGTTTTCATATTTGTAGAATTTTTATTTTGCCATAAAAAGAGAGAAACATTTCCAAATTTTAGTACAAAGGAATAAATAAACGTTTGTTAAAAACTTTTACTTTGTTTAGGCTAAAAACTGCCAATAAGGGTAAAAAATATTAAAAAAAAATAAAATTTTTTACAAAACTAGTTTTACAAATGAACGCATGTGAATTTAAAATTTTTTAACAAATGTGTGTTTGTATGCATTACACCTTTTTACAATTTTAACACTAACACTTATACATACTTACACGTTTTTGCTAGCAGCATAAAGGATTCTAATCAAGAAACGCACAGGATTTACCAATGATGATTAACATCTTTTTGGAATAAAGAACTAACAACTAGAATTTCGAAATTATGTTTAGGTTTTAATTGCAATTTTTTTACTTTACCCTTTTATTTGTTGAAGAGGCTGTAACAGAAGGAATACAAAAATATAACAATCTGTAAAATTAATTTTTTAATTCAAAAAATGTGTTAAAATCTGTAAAAAGTGCCGTAAAGCTTTTAAAAACATATTTGTTATTATGTCGTAAATTGAATTATCTTATAAATTTAATTGAATAATTATATACATACATACATATTTGCATACCTTAATATACAATTAAATTTATTCATATTCCAACAAAATTTTAATATTTTCAATTTTTTTGTCTGCCCTTTTGGCTGTCTGTCTGTCTGAATGCTGCTCCTGTTCTTATTTACTTCATGCTAGAAAAATGGCAAATATTTTTTAATGCAATTGTTGTTGTTATTAATAAACATCTCATGAACATTATGAATGTGCCTGGCTGCTCATGCATAATATGAGCATGCATGTGCATGAACTTAAAAAAAACAACTCAGCATGTGGTACAATTGCAAAAAAAAACGAGGTTTTGGTAGTGGTAATGTTAAAAGTTTATTCAAACATAAAAACTTAATGATAAAAGGAAATAAAAAGTACTTACTATTTGCTAGTGTTTATTTTACGTTGCACACACATACATACATACGAACAAATGTTCAATGTTTTGTGTATAAATAAATAAGTATGTATGTATGTACAACTCTTGCATTTCCATATTGTTTGTTAAGGCAGGCACCCTTCGTAAAAATCACTATCATAGCAGTTTATATAGAAAAAAAACAATCTTTAAATATTGTAGCTCCAAAGGCATTTGTCAGACGTTGTTTTTTTTTTCAGCAGAGTGCATAAATGCGATTAAATATTTTGCCAATGAATAACAACGGGATTTGCAGTGTCATTGGCAAAAGAAACAAAGTGATAAAGTGTCAACTGAACAATTGTATTGTTGGCAAAACATTTGTAAGAATATTATTGTTATGGTAAAGATTTAAAGGTTTTAATGAAAAACAAAGTAAATTTGTTTGTATGAACTTTTAATTTAAAAAATAAAAATCTGATAGAATTTAATACAAGTTCAGAGTTAAAACTTTAGTATTGCTGTTTATAGAGAGAGATGTACAAAAAAGAACTCAAGTGAAATACTTTTGTATATTGAATTAAACTGATTTCAAAGTCTCCCTTTATTTTGAAAAACAATTTTTAAACAAATGATATTTTAGAAAAAATACATTTTGCAGACAAAAAAATTCATTTAATAATATTTTTAAATATTATAAAAATATAGATTCAAAATATTTTAAAAAATACGCAAAAATACTTATTATTACGATTGTGGTCAACGAACGTATGAGTAATATTTAATTCATATAATTAAAAAGTTAAGTTGTAGTACTTCGCCCACAAACCATAAAACTTACAGATTGGTAGTTTTACTTTGTTACAAACAAACAAAAACTTAATTTCTAAAGTTTAAGGATATAACTGTAAAATGTTATATTGTTGTTTTGTATATAACTATTAGACCTTTGCCTTTAGTAAAACGAATATAATTTACTTAAGCAGGTGTTTCTAAAAGTTACATAGGAAACTGCTCGTTACATGTTTTTTAACCCAAATAATTTTCACATCTTTTCTATTTCTGCCTTATTTTTCTTTCAAAGAAACCCGCCCTTTAAATGTAAATCTGTGACAGGTTTGTATAAAGGAATTTCCCTCCTAATTAAATGCTAGCTCACAAGTACATGACTTTTGGTTTTAGCTGTATACTGAAACAGATCTGCGTCCTTTTTTAGGGAAAGTGAAAACGTTAACGCGCTATTGCGAGAAAAAAAAAACAAACAAAACAGGTATTATTCTGCAGTGGAGTAGTGGTTTTATATCACGAAGATGAATTGGGGTGACGGGGGTATTTTTCATAACACAGCACTTAACAAAACCTTTTAACACAATTTGCCTTTAATAGTGATGGACGCGATAACTCGCATTTAAAAAAGTAAAAGAGCAAAAATTAAACAACATAATTATATTTAACCTTTAGTCACAGTGACATGCGACCATAATGAAGTGCTTTTTATTTTGTTTTAATTTTCTCTTTTCATTTTTGCCGTTCAAGTGTCAGGTGGAGTTAACAAACATTCAATCATTTTCCCTGCAACGATATTTGTGCTAAACGGAAAAGTATGATTGTAATATTTTATGACAGCCTTAATAAATCAAAATTTGTTTCATATGTTGTTCAGAAAAATGTGAGCATGAATGAGAGTAGAATTTAATTAAAATAAAAAACAGTTTATTTTTTTTCAATTTAAACTAAAGTAAAGTGTTTTTATATTTTAATCCGAATAATGTTTTATGAATTAAATTAACATTTAATGAAAAGTGCTTAAAAGCATATCAAAATGCTCAAGGTTGTTAGTTTTGCATGAAGATTTTTTAAGGCAAAACAAATGTTTTAATAAAAAAAAATTTTTTTAATGTAAGGGGTTCCTAAAAATTTTCTTTGATAGCAATAAAAAAACGTTAAGCTATTGAGGATTAAAAAAAAATTGCAAGCAAATACAAACATGTCTAATATATAATATATAAAAGTATAAACGCATAATTTTCATCTTGGTAATTTAAAATAAAATTTTCGAATCAGAAAACCTTGTGGTAAGTTTTAGGTATACATATGTATTCTATGATACTCTATTTTAAATAGAGAATCTCTTATTGAAATTAATATAAAAATTTTATTTACAAACTGCAAGTTTGTTTTCATTTGTTTACAATAATGTTGCATATATTAAGGCTCCAATTAATGAAAATCTATGCATGCAAACAAGCTTTAATATAAGATTTATAATGCAAACGTAATAAAAAAAAATTAAAACATATTAATACAAATAAATATTTTGTTTTAATATTGATTTTTTGGTCTCTGTATTTATTCAATAAAAACAAATTGAATATATGCCAGTTTTAACAACTTATAATGGTGAAGAGGTTTTTTTTCCATATTTTTCAGCATTTTTTCTGCAAATATTTTATTGAATAAATAATTGATGCAAAAAATATTATAAAATATTCCCATGAATAAATGAATATACAATACTTAACATTATTATATTTTGGAATTTTCTTTATAATTAACTCGAAAAAACCCAACAAGAAAAAAGCTCAAAAAAATGGAACTTAAAACATTGTAAAAAAATGTAAAAGAAGAGATTTTTTTTATTTCGATAAGTGTAATTAATAATATATACAAACTGTAGAGATGAAATAAAAAGAAATTAACAGTTGGCAGCCTTAACCTGAACTCTGCATAAAAAAATTCTCAACATTTTTTTTTTGTAAATGTTTCTCTTTTGCTTTTGGTTTTATTTTAATAAAATGATTTGCAATGTAATACGATGATGAAATGTAGCAATGAAATGCAAAATTACTTACCAAAAAATAGTTTGTAAATACATGATGCATGCAGAAACATGTTTGAAACAAATACACACACACATACAATACTTTAAATGACTGAAAGACTGCATGAATAAGCAAAATTAATTAACAAGCTTTTTATGTTGTTGTTGTTGAAGTTCTTGTATAAAAGTTGTTGTCTGTTTAAATATCATTTGCTGCTGTTGTCATTGAGTAAAAATCATGTTAAAGGAAATTTTGTTTTTTTTAGTTTTAATATACAAAAAACTGCTGAGAGTATATAATTTTAAAAAATAATGTATAAATTATTTTTGCAGTTGCATTTAAATAGTCGTGAATGACAGTCAAAGGGAAATTTGTGGGGGTTTAAAAAAATTTTCTGGGGTTGTTTTAGTTTTCTTTTTTTTTATTTCAGAAGTGCATAATAATTATTTTTGATTAATGATCAACTAAATGTTACGTGCAGTCAATTCATCCAATTTGTTATAATGTATTTTTTTTTAAATTTTGTACATTTATCCACAAAATCTGTTTTAACTATGATGTGGCCTCCAAAAGTACGGTATCTTCCCAATTTTTTTTTCGTTAATACATACATAAATTGCTTAAACAATTTATACAAAGAATTTTGGTTAAACTTAAAATGTTTTCACAATTTAATTTGGTTTTGAAATTTGCATAAAAATGGGCACATCCCAGAGATGAAATAGAAGAAACTGTTATATTTTCTCTATTCACTACTATTTAAGTTATATTTTAAACAAATTATATTTATATATTTTGTTAAAAGAACTTAACATTTGTTTAGACTATTTTTATCTACTGTCAGCTGAATTAAAAACAATTTTGCTAAATAATTCATGTAATTATGAAATTTTATTTTTAGCAAAATTAACATTTTGCAATTTTAAAGTGAATTTATATATAAATATTTTTTATTCGGTACAGAAGCTTTAAAATATGCAACGCAAATTATGTTAATTATTTTCAAAAGTATTTTACAATTTTTTTAAGATCAATGGCCTGTGGGTTCATTATAAAAACGACTTTGAAATTAAAACCTTCTGTTAACAATTTTGCTAATATGTATATTACAAAATAAAGCATGTTTTAAATTGAACCAGCTTTAAATGGGTGACATATCAAATCGTAACATTGTTTATACAAATTGTAACAACATTTAAGCAAGTGGGAATTCTGCTCAGCTTATTTTGTATACTGTTGACGAATGAAACAAAAAAGAAAATATCAGAAATGCTAACATTAATTAATAAATAAATAAAAAACATTATTAAATTATTAAAAAATCAACATTCAAAGAACTTTTTGTACTTTTTTAATTTAATACAAATAAAATAAAAATAGAAAAGCAATGGGCTGCTGTATTTGACATAAAACTGCTGATTTTGTGTTTTTAGGTTAGCTTCAGCTATTTTTAATTTTAAAGCAGGCATGCACGTTAAAAGTTTATGTATCTTAACTCGTCTATAGTATTTCAAAAGGATACTTTTAGCAAAAGTTTACTTTACAACTCTTACTCTTAAAGTACATTTTTTATGACTATAATTAGGGGCCTATTTTTTTTATGTTTAATATGAATTTTTGACTTATAATAAAAATGTAATTTCAAAGTATAATTGTGTTCCAATTAGAGGTTTTCAAAATCTTTAAAAAATATACAAAAAAAAGTATTCAATGTAAATAATTAAAACGATTAAAATTTAATACATTTGTTTTATTATCAAATTTTTAATAATTTATAAGCTTAACATTAAAGCTGAATTCACCTATTGTGTCTGAACAAATATTTTGTCTGGAAGTTTTTTTTTTCTTATATTAAGTTACAAAAAGAGAGACGTCAAACTGAATATAAAAAAAAATTTGTTC
>NDXZ01143253.1:0-11983 GCA_003055125.1 Paykullia maculata | reverse complement strand
AGGGAATTTTCTATATGTCTTATTGAAGATGGAAAAAAATTTGTTTTGATTATTCCTACGAACAGCGGAAAGAGCTTTACGAATTGCCCAAAGTCCTCTAAACCTTGTCTGACATACATACATGTAAGAATAAAAAGAAAAACAATTTTAATTTTTTTTTAAATTATCTTTATAATTGGGTTTTTGAAAATTTACAAAATATAGGAATCTTTTGCTATTTTTGCAATTAATGTTGGCAACTTTAAAAACACAAGCAGTTTGACAGCACTACACGAGAGATTGCAACACATTTTTATTGTTGAATAATATTTTTAAAAGCAATAAAATATTGTACGAATATTTTTCTTAATTCGTTACCCGTAAATAGAGTAACCAAAATATTTAGGAAGGTTGGATTAATTGGTGATTGTCACACATCTCAGCGTTGAACCGGATTTTTTAAGCTAAATCCTTTAAATGTCAGCAGTTTGGGGTAAGAGAAACCGAATTTGAATATCAAAAAACAAATGCATCCATAATATTTCACTGTTTAGAGGCGAATTTTGGCCTGAAGGCATTATTAGAATATACTTCTGTAAAAATTGGGCTGGTCAAACAATGACTATTACTGATGGTCGATATCGACAAATAAATAAAGAGTTATTTCTGTTTAAATTAAATAATATTGATGTGGACGACATGTGGTTCCAAAAAGACTGTACCGCGATACCATTCAATTACTGCATAAGACATTTTTCATGCAATTACAGATCAGTTATTAAACTCTTAAAAACTGTTATAGAACTCTTAAAATTTTTGCAACACTTAAGTAAAACGTTGCCAAATTTCAATTTCCCTAGAATTTATATAAGAGTAACGAGAAAACTTAGTTGTTAAATGTCTAAACGAAGTTTAAAACAATTTAGCAAAATAAATCTTCCCGGCAGCAAATAAGACGGCTAAAATTGTTTAGAGGGTAAATTATAAGTACAAACGCTCGTCATCAAACCATTTATCAGCACGAACAAACACAACAGCCCCACAAACTCTCTGACACATTGAAAACATTTAATAAAAACTTGTGCAACAAATAACAAGATGTAGCAAAATCTAATTAGTTTTAAAGGAAAAAACAAAACAAAGAATAAACAAGATAGAAACTTTGAAAACAACAACAACTGGGGGCAAATAAATTTTAAATTTGAAAAACAACTCGCAACTGCAGCAATAAATTTGTGTTAAATTTTCTTTTTAATAAAACCAAGTGTTAAATTTGCCTCATTAATGGCACTTGAACAAATTTGCAGAAAATTAAAAAACAAAAGCAAAAACAACTAAACGGTAAAAGGGCCAAAAAAAACTTAAAAATAGCGAATTAAGGGATAATTGAATAATAAAGTTGAGGCATTTTTTGTTGACGCCATTCTCTACTCGAACAGAGAGAAAAAAAGTCCCAAGACAACAATAGCAACGATGGCAACGACACCAACTCACCCTCATTAGCAAAATGACTGAAAGAATAAATGACTTGAATGAACGGAAAACATCGGCCAAGTTTGTGTTTGTTTTTTTTGTTTTTGCTCATTTGTTTGTTGGTTGTTTCGTTTGTCTGGCTGTGCGCGTTTTAAGGAGGGGACCCTTTCAAAAATGGCAATAAATTTTTTTAAAAACATTGTCTTTTTCTTACGCTTATAAGTTTTTTTTGTTGTTATTGCTGTTGTGAATTTTTTGTTTTTTACCAGCCACTTTAAATTCCTTATTAAAAATGTAACATATTGCAAAAAAAAAATTACTTTTAAGCATTTTGTCTCCGAATAGGCCATTGTTTAAGCCAATTTATATGATTGGCTTAGAGACAATTTTGCAATTATCCATACAAAATAATATTAAAAGTAATTTATAAGTAGATCCCGCACATTTCCCAGGAAATTTTTGCGGGAATCCCCGGGATTTTTTGAAATGCTTTAAAAATATGCTTGACTCGCTAAACTGTGAAATGAACACAATATTATCATATTAAATAACATATTGAACATTCAGAATTCCATCCAATTGGCTCTTAAAGCATTTTGTCGAAGAGATACTACTTTAGTTACTGCTGATATAATTCGAAATACCTCAGTTATGTCAATAAATATATGTTAATTCAATATAATGAAAAAAAATCCGGGAAAAGAAAAACTCTATTTATAAGATTTAAATGTTTTCAAAGAAAATTAGTGCTACAAATTAAGCATTTATTCTCTCGTTATGCAATTGTATAAATTTCATATCAATATATTTCGTAAATTCATAAAATACATGAAAAACTTACTCTTTATAAAACAGAAAGTAACTTTTTATTGATGTTTAACGGTTAACATATTTGTGGTTAAACTACGAAAAAATTTAATTTAACCAGTTTTTATCAGATGCTGACGTAGAAGCTCCCTCTGGTTGATGTGTTCACCTGTCAAACTGCTTCCTTTATCGGGTACTGTCAGATTTACCGCTGAAGCAACTCTTTTTGAAGATACCGAGAAAGAACCGGCCTGAAATGCTGGACACAGACATTTTGACATGGGTAATGCTTTATTAAAAATATGTTAAATACAAAACAATGTAATCGAAACATTGTCCACAATTTAGGCGCAATAGAACAGCTGACGCTGAGTACATCCAAACTAAGTATGAAAGTGTAAATAAAAATGTTAAATTTTAACACTTTGGAGTTATGGGTGTAAAGAAAATCTTGTCGCTGTAGAGTTGCAAATACCTTAAAAGGGGTCAAATTAAATGCGCCGTTATTGTCAATACAAGCATCATAACAGTCTACTCGATAAAGACTGTGTCGAAAAGGTTTTTTTTCACAAATTAATAACATCAAATACAAAACCAGAGTTTACCATATACCCTTTGCTATGTTTGGCCCAATTGAGCCGAACTGTCCAATTTTTTTCAATCATGTCTGTAGTTTATCTCAAAGCTGCAAAACAATAATTTTTTTGTGTAAAAAAAACGAGGCAGTCGACTTTTTTTTGCTTATATCTTAGCCGGTTATAAATGGACATCGCCAGTTTTCAATACCGATTTTCTCGAAAGTGTTTCCAAAAGTTTGATATCTTATACAAGTCTGGGTGACCAATGGGAGCTACGAAACAGACGTTACAGACGGACATGGCTAAATCGACTTCCCTATCTATAAGGATCCAGAATATATATACTTTAAGGGGTCGCAAATGAATATTATAGAAATTACAAACGGAATGACAAACCTACATATAAAGTTGCAAAGTAAAATACATTTACATATATGTATAAAATTGGAGTTTAACCCATAAACGACCAAAAATTAACCCTTTTGCAACAATGCGAACATAATACATTGACTTCAGTCATATATTTTAATGGAAGTGTTTTCGCGTCTATTTTAAAATTTGGTGGAAATTAATGGATCTGACGTATCGGTAGCCCTATTAAATACGTCCAACATTATTTATTTAGTTACGACTGATTTTAGTTTTTAAAGACATTTTTCCTACTTTATAGCTAATTTTACGCAAAAAAATATATTATTTGAGTTATATCGTTGGTCTCAGGTAGAAAGGCCCTAAATAGATTTATTTCAAAATTGACTTTTTTAGTGATATCAATACATTTCACACAAATACATATCGTCACAAAAAATTAATGCAATATTTTTTCAAAAATAACAGTTTTACAAGCAATTCTACAAAAAAATTAACATGTTGATATATACAGTTTCTATTATGTTTTTACGTTCTCCTGTAAAATTACAATTATGTTTGTAAGTTAGGGCCATTTTTCCTGAGACCGACGATATGTTTTTCCATTTCACTACATGTTTGAAAACAGCGTCAATTTTTTTATTCATTCTTTTCGCTTTATTTCAAACAAAAAGCGCCGAATCTTATATACCCTTTACAACGAGTAGGTATGAAGTAAGAAGTGTGTGTATGTATTTGCTAGTATGTCAGAAAGGTAATAAAAGAAAACTTGATTTTGTTTAAGATATATGTAAGTTGTTGCCCATATAGATTTTTTGCTCATATCTTTGCCGATTCTGGATCAATTAGTCCAATTTTCTGTTCAAGTGAACCGAAAGGCATGTCCTACATACAAATATAAAAAATATTTCTGTAAGTTCGAAATTCGTAAGCTGCAAAATATGAACATTATTTTCAAGCTTTTTAAGAGGGATGATTTATTTTTTACTGCGAATTCCCACTTGGAAGCCATAAGTTTTAATGACTTACATTTTTCATTGTGTAATTTCAATGGTCGTCTCCGCAATACAATCTACTTCATTGTCAGGAATAAGAATAAGTCTTAAAATTAGTTTCGTTATTATAAAAATACCAAACTCATTTCAATGGTTTTCACTTATTTGGCTGCTTCTCAGTAAGATGTTTTAGCAAAGCGTGTAGTTAGTGCTAACGTTCCCTTATAGCTTCCCAAAACGCTTAACATTCGTACAGTTCTTAAAAAAAGAAATATTTTTTGAACTGCGACATTCGTAATTGTACGACTTAACATCACTTTCTTGCAAACTTTCGTGTTCCTACAAAATTTTATTAATTTTTTATTGATGTAAGTTGTTGTAAATTGTTTGTAAAAACTAATAGCAGGCCTTATGAATGGACAACAAAACTTGGCAAAAAAACTAAAGGCGATTTCACTTTCAGGCGGTGGTAATTTCACAAATGAACTCTTTTTTTTTGCATAACTAGTCGCATGAATGTGAAAAGTTGTTTTTATATTTTTCCTTTTTTACACGCGCTTTTTGTTTTGTTTCACTTAACTGTTTGTGACATTCATGCTTCCGAAATTAATAACCAAGGAAGCTTTCATGATTTAAAACATACATTTTAAACTTAATGTGAACAACAATAAATATTTTTATGGTTCTCAAATAGATATAATTATATGTATGTATGCCCTATATCTTACAACTCGCTTTTTTGGTAGCAACATTCAGAAGACCTGAAATCAAGCTGTAAACTGTGCAAATCTTAGGTAGTAAACGAAACAATTTTTCGAAAACAATTTGTTACATTAGCAGAAGCACATCTAGAAAGAAGTGCATTAAACTCGTACAAAGCAAAGTTATTAATATTCAAAACACACTTTAAACGCAATACACTTGGTTTTAAAGGCAAATTTAAAAATTATAGAAGGACGAGACGACGATAATAAAAAGGTAGCAACAATGCATGTTTTAAATAACAACCGCACCTTTTTAAATTGATGCCATTCAATTGAAACAAGTCTGGCAATCTCATTCTTTAGACAATTCGCACGACGGACTCGCTGGCAATAGAAGTTGTTTTAGTTGAACAGATACATAATTAAATGTATCAACTTGTATTTTAGCCACAACTGATCTATTCATTAAACCATTCATTGATCCATTAATCAAAGCTATAAAATGTTTAAGACGACAAATTAACATGTTGTTTTTGTATATGAATGTACATATGTATGTATGTATGTATGCTTTGGCACGAGCTACAACAGAAAAGCTAAGCAGTCTACTTGCCAGCCAGCCAAACAACTTGGCAGACACGCTTTGAAGCGAAAAACTAAACAAAAAATCAAGAAAAAACTAGCAGCGGCAATAAAAATTGATATTTTTAATTAACGCCAAGGCCAATACCAGTCAACAGACGCTACAACATTTATTTGCGTTATACAAAATGCAAATTCTGAAAAGGCGTACAATGAATTTCAATACAAACACACACACACTCACGCAAACAAATTCAAATTTTAAAATTTAATAGGTATCTATAATTTTTTTGATACATTCATACACATGTAGATAGAGAGAGAAAAAGTATAATAGAGAGTAAACGAGTACATTAACCAAGTTTTGACAAAGAGAAGAGGAGTGCGTGCGTGTGTTTTTTTTTCTTATATTGAAAAGTACCGTATTTCTCATTTAGTACGTGATTAAAAACGTTTAACACCACACTAAAAAAGGGGGCTGCGTTTGACGGACGTTACGTACAAACAGTGAATTTCATGGGCATTAAAAGGCAAAATAACGACACAACAACAGAAAAATATAAAACTAAATATTAGTGCTGCCAGAGCGCTATAAAAAACATATACATACATATATATGTATATGTAGATCCAACATATGGATTTACATCTGTGATTTGTAGCTCTTGATCATTTGTATCAAAAAACAGAACTTAGCAGGCCAACGGAGACAATTGATTAGAAACCACCAATATTTATATTGTAAACTTTTCTTATACATATTTAACATGGTTAGAGGTTTTTTGGGAGGTTACTCTGTAATTCGATTTGAAAGAAATCATTTTCGAATTTACATGTTGAAGGCATGCAAATTCGAACAAATTTCAAATCAAATCGAATTACAGAGTAACCCCCCGTCAATTCTTGTAATGTCTAAAAGAAACATTTCTATCGTGAATAAGGTTATAAGGCAGCTGAAAGATATCAATATAGATATAAATATATAGATGATCCTGGATACCTTGTAAATTATAATAATAAGAACGCTTATAGAGAAGTAAGAAGTTTGAATCAAAAGCTTGTTTTTTCACATCTCATTTACATATGTATATAAATAGTTTAAATAAGATCTTGTAAATTTATCATATTATTAGATAGGTATGTACTGTAAGAGCAATCCTTGGTCTGCATTAAAATGACTTCTACAGAATCTGTGGAGAAACAGAAGAAGCGCCTTTTTTCTTTCAATCTCTCACTAAGGAACGTTGTAAAACTTTTGGCAATGCCACTGTATTTTTAAATTGCGATCTATTTAACTTTTTTCGCATAAAATCCTTCTCCATCTGTTATATAAACATGTACATACCTATGTACCTACAACTTTGTGTTTCTTCTTCTGTCAGTTAAATTTCGTAGGCAAGTGAATTTGACTTTTGCATCTCGCGCTATTTCATTATGTCCGGAATTTTAAGCAAAATCTATGTACCTATCTGTTATAGACACATGTATGGCATTTTATTGCAGCTTCGTCTTTGATTGTTAACATTTTTTCTTGTAGGATAATTTATGCAATTGGTAATCTCAAGCATAGCTAGTTGAGACTATGACATGTTGGGCTTCTTGTCACAAATAGTGTTTGTACATATGCACACATGTATTTATTTACGATTATTTTTCTATTTAAAGACAATTCGGTAATAAAAAATTTTAGGCGAAAGACTTAATTTTTGAGTTTTATGTGAAAAACTCTGTTATGACAACTCTGTTGAGAACAGAGAAAATATTTACAAACAGCCACTCATACGTATGAATACAGTGTTCTAAACAAACACCGACCACACCTCTGTGAAACAAAATAAAAACGCACGCAACTTCGTTGTTCTTAAAAATACACTAACACACACACACACATACAACTTAATGAGAACGGAATCAAAAAGAAGCAAAAACAACTAGATGACGACTGACAACACCCCAAAGAAGTTGTACAGAAACAACAACTAAAAGAAGAACTGTAACACTTAATTATTTCGTGTCAATTCGTTAAGACTTCGTCGGCACACGATTGCTGACGGCATTTGTGTAAACAGCCAATCACACGTTAGATTATGTCAAGGGGTAGGCTTAGTAGCTTAAGATATGGCGGGAGGCACCACTTTTAATGCTATTCAAGTGTTTTTATCGTTGTTGCTGCGTGTATGCGAATGTATGCTTTTGGGTATGTGTGTTTGAGTGTAGCTGTGTGCATGTTTGATTTTGTTCACATTTCGCTCTTTGCAAGAGTAAAATATCCAACCGTTATTTCTAAAGAATACCTAAACTATCGAGATGTGTGTGAGTGACAGAGAAGGAAAGACCCGTCATTATTGCGGAGTAAATGAAACAAACAAAATAATAAAAACAGGCAGAGAGCCAGAGTCTAATAAGAATTGAGGCAAATTGGCGAAAAAGCACACAGTGTCCGTTAGTCTTTTACTTGAGCTGCTAATGTACAGTTGTCGGTCGGTTGGGAAATTTAACATTGGATCGGTTGTTTTTGTCACTTGACAAAAGTCACAGTTGATTTTTTGTTTTGATTTCAAATTGTGGTTCTCAGATCGATTATTTGCGTGCTTTTATTTCAATAACAAAAAGAGTAAAGTGAGCAAATACAACAACAAGAAAAAAAACAAATTTTTATAATAAATGCAAAACACAACAAAAAAACATAAGCTTTGAGAAAACAAAATAATGGAAATTTGTTAAAAATCAATAAACCAAAAAGTTAGTATTATTAAAATCCACCACATACACACCTACATATTTACATGCATACATACATCTTTGTGTATATATGTACATATGTATGTATTTTGTGTACAATTGTTTTTTTTTAATCGAAAAGCCGGTAATAAATTAAAAATGTTGTACAATAACAAATTTTAATTCTTGATGATTTAGTTTTAAAATTAAAATAATCTCGTTTTTATTTAATATAAAAAAAATGTATTTTAATGCTGATAAAAAAATGAAATGATTATAAAAGTATTCGGATCTCTTACGTTTGTTTGTGGTTATTTTGTTCATAAAATAAAAATGAATAAAGAGCGCAAAAAAATAACAAAAATTTCACTTTATTTGATTTTTCTATTGCGAGAGTAGAAACTTGTAGTGTTTTTTCGCTTAGTTCCCGTGCGATGGTAGTTTAGGGTGGTTGTTTTTGTTTTCTGTTTTCGCCGATGTCATATTTTGGTGCTTTTCCTATAACCGTTTAAGGGAGAGCCAAGTTAAAAGACGTACTCGTATTACAGAGACACGTGACATAAGTTGCTTGGCTGTGTTAGTATTTGACTATTTCGTTGTGACTTGTCAAGTCGTATTGGAATTTGAACTTAAAATATTTTAGGGTTGCCAGATTTTCAGAGTTTTTGGATGTTTAAAGTAGTTTCACTGACACAATCTTGCGTTTCACAACGGTTTTGGTCTAAAGGTGTTTTCTGTGCCTTAATGATTTTGCTTTCTGGGGCTTAGATGAACCCAAATTTCTTATTCACTAGAGTTTATCCATTTCCATGGATAGTAATTGCCCCAGAAAGGTAACCCTCTTTCGGTTTTAACCCAAAGCGTAGGTAGCGGGTGTCGTTTAAGTGGCTGATGCGGACATCTAACTATGAAATATGATTCATGAATGTTGTTGTCCAGCAGAATTGTTGATACTGATTGGTGATGCACTTTGTCCAGCCAAATTTTTTACAGAATCACCGCCGTAAATAAACCGGTCTGGAAGGGGCTAGGCCTACCCCAAAAACACTTGCAACAATTTAACAAAATTTTCTTTTTTAAAGGAAAGGGACCTAGCTATGCCGGTGTAAAGAATTCTTTGGATATTTACCAGCCCTGGCTATAATGAACAAAAAATGCCACCAACATGCAAAACGCACAGAAACTATGGTGGGACCAATAGTTTTCAACCCAGTGGTAGTTCCATCATTACAAGTACGAATGCAAATCTTATCACACTTTACATAAGATTTTCTCCGCAGAGCCTTATTATTTCAGGTGACCAGCAATGGAAGAGTAATACATCTAAAGGAGACTTGCTATTTAGCTAGTGATTGAAAGCTTAATCCTTTGGAAAATTTAAGGAAATAATTTATGAGTGTCTAAATTTACTCGAATGTGCAATTTTTCTTTGCTTCTGGAGTCCTAGTAGGAATCCTTTCAATTTTAATCGTAACAGTATGAAAGCATTTGGTCCCAAATTGCCTGGTATCTAAACCACCCTGTGCTTCAGTCTGAACTAGGAGATAAGTCAAAGGAACTTCGAGTCCTTCCGATCGTTGGGTTGAACTTTTAGGGGATTACACATGATGGCTGTGGCTTGAACGCAGATTTCGGCTTATTTTGGTGTTGTATTGCAACACTGGTAAATCTTCAACTCTTAAACAAGAGGTAAGTAAAGCTTCCTTGGGAATGTTGACAAACCCATTAATTTGTGCGTATAACGTAAAGTGAGCCACCATGGCAAGTAGATGGTGATGGTAAAATCTTTTTCGATTTCCGTAACGTCCTAAATCTTAAGTAAATCAAACCTTAAAATAATTGCAATAATAAAAGTTGCCACAGTTTTAAGAAGTTTTTTTTATCTGTACAACAAGTCTATAATTTGATTAAACTATTTTCTTTGCTAATGTTTTTTTCACAACTCTGTATATACCTATAAAACCGTTATTTTAAATTTTCCTATATTAAGCATTCACCGGATCTTCACAATAATGGTAAAACATAGTAGTATATAATAAAATTTTTGCAAAACCATTGTAAGTAATTGCAAAGGTTATGAAAATTTCCGTCTGCTATCTTTACCAAGCCATATCCATGTCTTTCCAAATTAACTTTTTTTAACGTTCAAATGCTACTTTTCTAGAGCAAAATACACTCAAACTAAAACAGCATTCCAGTACATATTTTGGGTCTTTCTTTACAAATTTTATTTACAAACATTATTAAGCTTTTACGTCAACTGGCAACTTAAGTTACTTCACATTAAGTACATCGTGCGTCGAACCTTTAATAGAGAAGAAAGTTTTTAGTCGTTTACAAATATATTGGATGTATCTCTTATTGTGTCTACTGACTGCTCTTTGGTACTTTTTCAATACGTATGAATGTTTTCCTATTATACTCTCTCTTCTCATAATCCATGGTATCTCTTACATTATTTGAGGGAGCAAGTACTTGCTCAATTTAGAGGAAAATCGCGCGGGTTATTTTTTAGTTTGTCTTCTTTGTTATTGTTGTTGTTGATGTTGTAAAAGAAAACCTACTCGTACATACATAAATACGAATAGATACAAAAATCTACAATAGATACACAGAAACTGTTTCGTTGGATATATAGATGGATGGATGGATGGGTTTTGTGTATGTGTACATATGTATGTATGTATGTATGTGTAAACTGAGTGTGTGTTTTGTTGACGGTATTCAAATGGTGTATTTGATGCATGAAGATTGTTTGTGTGTTTGTTTGACTATAAATCGCTTTTTTGGCAAACTTTAAGTTTTGTCCAATTCAGTTGAATTTCGGTGGCTGCCGTAGCCGACATCCACGTTACATTAAACTCGGAATAAAGAAGAGATGAACCTTTAAGTGTTTTTTTTTTTATGAGGAACAAAAACTATTAGATGCAAGAGAAGCGAATTTTAATAGAATATGTATGTTGCAAAGCGGAGCAAAAGGGAAATTTATAAAATAAAACTCTCTATTAGATAAATGTGTATCCAGTAAATTGTAATTGACTTTTTAAAGGAAATTTTCAAATACAAACCAACGAAAAAAGCTTTAAAGGGATGTAAAATCAAAACACGTATGTAAAATGAGTGTAAAATATTTATCAAAGAAAATTACGATAAAAACAAAACAAACTAAAACAAAGCGAACGAAATGTAAAATATAACAAACAAAACCAAATACACTTGACTCTTCCGATGCCGTTCAATCAGGCTACTGCCGCACAAGTTTACTACCATAAATAGATACAAACACTGCTCTACAACAGACTGGTTGGTCATTTCTACATTCGGTCCGTTCAATTAATTTGGTTTCTATATGAATGTTGTTCATATTTTGCTGATGTCGCTTATGTTTTGGATCGGCATTTGTACAAAGTAGATTTTCTTGCCACTGTTTTGACTGAATCGCGGTTTTCGTTTATGTTGTTGTTGATGTTTCCCTTTACTGTTTAGCCGTACTAAAACTTATTGTGTACAGGTACAAATACTCAAGCAGTGTGTTAAAGAAGAGGCAACCAAAGCCGGTGTAAACGTCGCCTATAGATACAGATACTTATTATCGTATTGTCGTATTAATACATGCAGTGTGTGTGTGTGTGTGTGCGCGTGTGTTCGTATCTTGATTGGAATATGCGTGTGTTAAACCAAAAGTCAGCAATAACAACAACATTAATGACAATGTGGTTGGGTTTACGGTTTGGTGTCCGTCCAGCAGCTGAACAAAAAAAAAAAAAAATATTAT
>NDXZ01143227.1:0-14947 GCA_003055125.1 Paykullia maculata | reverse complement strand
TTTAAATGAACTAGAGCCAGAATTAAAACTAAAATAATTGTCGAAAAACAAGAATTTTTGATTAACTCTTAGATTACGACAAATTTCGGATAAAATTTAAATTCGTACCTATATTAATATAACATATTTATTAGAACAACCTAATGTGCATATTACAAAAATATTAGTTAATTATGATCACATTTAAGCCAATTTTTTGAGATGTTTGTTGAAGAACTTTTGATAAGCACACTTTCAAAATTATAGACAAAATTCTATTTTATATTTTGTTTACTCGTAAATTTTGTTTTCATTGTTTTTTCTTTGCTGGGTTGAATAAAATGTACATACAAACATAGGTATGTATAAACATACAAATGTATATTAATGGATGTATATTAATACATATGTATGTATATGTTTGTGTGTACTTAATTTATTGTAAAACACTTATTAAAATAATCTAAAAAAATCATTTTTATTTGCATATAAACATGCATACATTCATACATATGAATGTATAACAAACACGTGCTGCTAAATGAGGGAGAAAAAAAGAAACAAAAACATCTCATTGCACACGAAATAAAAAGAATATTTGTATTTTAAATCGACAATTACCTATCAACACAAATTAAAATGCAAGTACTAACGTCAAATCTTTTAGTTTGTGATTAAAATATAAATTTAAATAGGTAGGTACCTATTTAAAATTTGTTCTTTCTTTTACCTGCGTCAGTTTAACTAAAAATGTATTTTTTTTTTATATTAGTACGATTTTAGCTAAAGTTTTATCATTTTTAAGGTATCAAAATAATTATTCAGCAAGAAAAAACAATAAATTTTAAGGGAAAAAGACAGGAGCTAAAAATTAAATTATAACTTACGACTTTTTAAAAAAATTAAATAATAAAATAACAATTTGAAAAATATACAAGAAATAATAAGATAGTTCTAATGACAAAAAATAATAAAAAACAATAAACACATACAAACATACTTCATACATACATAAGTATATAGCAAGAAAGAAAAAATAATTGAAGAAAATTTACATATTAAACTAAACAAAATAAAAGAAAAAAAGACAAGATATGAACACAAGATTGAAAGAAAAAAAGATAACAACATATGGGAAAACGTAAAGAGAATTAGAGAGAAAAAAAAACCGGCTGTAATAGACAAACCAACAAACATAAACTGACACTAAATTTTTTTTATATGCGTGTAAAAAACGTCAAACTGAATAGTTTGATAGACGGTCCGATGGACGAACAGTTAGACACTTTTAGAGCCAAAGAGACCAAAAGCCCAATAGTTGGTTAGATGAGCTCATGAAAGATTCTTTGAGAACGAATGTGCTTATGTATGTATGTTGTTTTAGATGTGTGTGACCGAATGTACAACAATAAATAAATACATTTATACTGTACATACATATGTATGTGTGTATGTATGTAGCATATGATGATGAAAAAAGAAAATTGAATGATAGTGTAGGAGGTAAAGAAGGAGGAAAAACGGGTACTCCTAATGACAGTTTTCACAAAGCAAGAGTGAGCGTAAACGGCGAAAATACACAAACACACATTTGAACAAAAGTGAAAATGTTGCTGCTACAACTACTATAGCAAGAAGAAGAAAAAAACTTGTACAAAATACAACAAAAAGACCAGAACTTGGGCAAGCAAATATAAACAAACAAACAAACAAACAAACAAACGAACAATTAACTAACCAACCAACCAACTAAACAACCGAACGGGCAACCGACCGACTTTAAAATGAAAAAGTCACGTATACCACACAGTTGGAGATATAATTTATTTTTTTATATTTTTGTATAAATCTACAACTCAAATACTTATATTTACACATTCAAAAAGAAAAACTCACTCATTTTTCATCATATTTTTATGGGGTTTCTAAAAAAGAAAAGAGTATAAAAATCCACATTTTCGAAAAGGGAGAAATAGAAAAATAACAATATATTTATGTATGTATGTATGTATGTATGTATATGAAAAGCACATATTGTTAAGAGGCGAGTTAGATAGACAGATGATTGCCACAAATGAGTAAAAGAGCATGAGAACTGAAATTTTATAGAAATAAAGAATGATAAAGTTAAACTTTTATCTTTTAGATTTTAAAAATTAGTTATAATAATTTATAACTACATACATACATACATACATATGAATATGTATGTACATATATATAATAAATGTGCATACATATTTTCTTATATACATGTGTTTTTTAATATAGAATAAAATACATTTTTATAGATTCATATCATTGAAATTTCATCAGCTCATCAGTCATAACTTGCTTAGTTATTGTCAATTTTTTAATTTCTAAAATTATTTATTTTAATACATTATTTGCTTATTATTTTCTATAAGTTTCTAAGGCCATTAATTTGTACTTTTTTTTAATCGCTCAGCTGTGTAGAAAAATTACCAAAACATATGTTTTCTTTGCTCTCTTTTCAGCTCTTGCGCTCTCTTGCAAAGAGTCAAATTTAAAATTCTTCTCTAATGATATAAATTTACTCAAAATAATCACTCTTCAGAGGACTATAAAAGAGCCGACACTTTGCTGTTTAGTTCAGTTACTGTTAAACACTGCTGATATTCATATTAAGAATCTTTAAGAACAACCAAATCATTAAATTTTCTAAACAACAATTTTTGCGGTGATAATTATTTTTATACAAAAAAAAAAATATATATAACTAAAATTGTGATTTTATAACATATATGTAAATGTATATTTAATATATGTATACAAATTAATTTTAAAAAATTTCCTAAAAAATACAACAATTTTTTCCTTATAAAACTTTAAAGAGGCAAGAAATTGCATCTGCAGAATATCAGAAAGCGTTCGTAACGAAAAGTTTAAAGAAAAAGTGTCATTGCTAATTTTTAAAATAGCAAAGGAAAAAATTGTTTTTCAATAAAAAAAAAAAAGAAACTGTGATTTCTTTGTTAAAAAAATTAAATACTTTTTTTAACAAAACTGTAACATAAACAAAAAAGAACGTGCATTTAATTTTTTATATATAACAAATAAAAAAAAAACCTTAAAACAATTAAGTAAAAAGAACTTTTTGAAAATTTTTATCTTAATACTAAAACAAAATTCATCCAAGTAAAATGGAAATATTATCTATGCAAAATCAATATCTCGAACGTTTTAGTATTATCAGCAATACAACAAAAACAAAAGGTAAGTTTTGTTTAAACTATGTATTCTAAATTGAATTTAAATTTAGATAAAATTTTTTTTTAAAAGGTATCTATGCCATTTTTACTTGCTTTAACCAGATGTATTTAGTCTGACATTTTTTTAAATCTTGAAAGCAGATTAGAAAACGGTTAGAAATTTTTTTCTAGAAAAAAATTTTATAAGTTATGTTGCTAACTAAAAAAGTTAAGACATTTTAATTTTTATATTTAAAAAAATTAAAGAGAAATAAACTTAATCTCTACACTAGTACATACATATGTATGTACCTGTATTTAATAAAAAAAACTTTATAAACTAACAAAATGGAAAAAAATTGTTGTTATTATTTTACGAAAAATATATTTTTCGACTTTTATTTTAAATGTAAAAGAATTACAAAAACTTCAGAAGTTGGAATATAATTTTTTTGATCCTTTTGAAGTTAAGATTTTTGCCAGAATTAAAGAAAAAAGTATTTTTGAAGATATTACATTTTAAAATTAAATTCTGTATTTAAATTGATTAAATAAAAACACGTGCAAACAAAATTTACAATTTTCTTTTCAATTAAACGCAACTTTTCAGAGATTTTAAAAGTTAAACTCAATGTAAAAAAAATAAGAAAAAAAAACTAACAAAACTAAGTTTAAGACTTAAAATGGAGTAACAAATTTTAAAATATATTTTTTGTTTTTAAACTGTTAACATAGGCAAGCGGTCTATTATTGTATTTTTAAAATAAATTTAAATATTTTCATTAAATTAAACCAAATTATTTAAATCGTCTAAGAACTTTATAAAAATCACAGGCTAACGATTTGTGACGTCAAATATTTTTTTTAAAGTACCAAACTCAAATATCTTTTTTAAAGGCTAAAAAGTGTTTCCTTGGTTAAAACATAGCGGCTAAATATTATTTCTTAATTTTATTTAAGTTTTGTTGTTGTTTCTAAAATAACAAATGCTTTAAGCAATAAAATAAAATTAGGTTTGTGTTTTTTTTGGGGGCTCAACTGTAAATAAGTATTTAAATGAAAAAAAGATAAATGTTAGTTTTTTAAAAAGAACATACACACATACATATGTACATCATAGAAACTTGTTTTTAATTTACATTTAAAAATTTCATCAGCATTTAATATTATTTGTTTAAAAATAAAAAAATCAACATTCTCACGTTTATTGTATATTTTTTTTGTATACTTAATAATCTGATGGAATTTTTATTTAAACTTACGTGCACGTTTCATACAAAAACAGGCTGACAAGCATAAAAACAGGCAAACAACATTTGAACATTTTAAATATTTTTTATAAAATTTTTTTAAACAACAGCAGCTAAACAAATAAAAAATTTATAAAAAGAAAAAAATGTGTTGAATTAAATTCTTTCCCCTTTATTCATAAACAGTTTTTTTAATTTAGCAAAAGGTTTATAAAACAAATTTTGTATGAAAATTTCATTCAAAAAACCTTTAACTGGTGTATAAAAATTTATATATGAGGGCTTAAGTTTAAATATTTATTTTGCCTTTATTTCAAGTAAAAAGTAAATTTATTAACGTTTTGTTTACAATTTTCTTTTGCCTTTTAGATTGGTCCACGTATCTGCAGACAAGGCGAAGTAACGCAAAAACGGTAACCACCACAACAACCAGTGTTGAAAATACCAGTTCAAATAACTTGGCTGATGAAGAACTCTTATACTGTGATGAAATCGAACCGGCGGCTGTTAATGATTTGACCAGTCGTCTGCTCGATGAATTACGTGCAGCGAAATCCCGTAATTTAACCTGCACCGAAGTCTCAATACCCTGTGATCTCACCACACGCATAGCGTCAGAAATTATACGTGTCTCGGAACGTGAACCATGCGGCGTACGCGGTTGCACTGTCTACATTGAATTCGAAGAAGAACCACAGAATTCCCGACGCATTGGCACTCTTAAAGTGGACAACGAAATGGTTTCTACCTTCGAGCTGTATCTCACCTTGCGGCAGGACAAACGCGGCTGGGCGTCGTTGCTGCCACAATTCATGAAAAATCTGTCGCGTAGCATAACGATAAGTCCCGAATTCAGTTTAACAAAACACAAGTTGTATTTGCCCAATGAAAGCAGTTAGTTTGCCTAACAGCTACAGTAGCTCAAACGGCTGCTATAAGCTTTTCTATTTTGTTTTTTTGTTTTTTTTGTTTAACTTTCGAACAACCCCACCTTATGGCATACAAAACCAACCAACAACCAACAACCAACAACCAACTCACATTAACCGCTCATCGTCATCATCATCATCATCATCATAATTATTATAATCATATTAATATTAAGTATAATATTATTATACCAACAACATTTGCTTAATCATTTTTACACGGTAAAATTTTTTAAGCTTTGTAAGCTAAAATTGTGTAAAACTAATCACATACAAATACATACATACATATAAATGTATGTAGTATATACTTTTATATATGTACATACTACATGTGTAAATATATATATTCAATATATGGAAAAAAAAACAAAGTATCTCAAGCATCAAACAAACAAACAAAACATACAAATACGTTGTCGTCGTCTCATCATCTTTCTCATTGTGAATTCACCACCATATTAGAAGTGTAAGATTTTTTTTAAAAAATAGTTTTTAAGTTTTATTCGTTTGTGTTTTGATTACGAAAGGAACGTAAATTGTGAAAAATATGGTCAGATGTTTGCATTACAACTCCAGAACTTTTCTGACTATCAAATGTATTCATTTTTATACATACTTATGTACAAACACAATGTACATACGAGTATAATCGATACATTTAAACATTTAAGTCTCTAGGAGTTTGCCATCTACTATAACTCATTAAAATGTGATACTGATTAAGTAGTAGTTACAGCTGTTAAATAGTTAGCACTAGCTTTTTATTAAAAATAAAATTAAAACAAAAATAATCCTAAAATATAAATAAACAATTTATAATTCCTCACCCTTTCTCTTCTTTAAACATGAAAATAAAAACAAAACTTATTTTATCTGTATATTAATAAAACGTAAAAAAATATTCTTTTTGCAAGAAAAAAATCAATAAAATATACTGCAAACTCCTCAATATTGTGAATGACTAATAAAACAACAACTAAGAAAAAAATTCAAAATTTTTGTTTTCATAATTAAAAATATTCTTTATGAAGAACTAAATGTAAAAAACCCACAAAAATTTTTTTAACTGCGATATTAATAAATTAATTCATTGAAAACATAATAATAACAATTAGTAGCATTTTCAAATTTTTTCCTATCTAGATGTTCTTGTAGTTTTACAAAAAAAAAAATAATAATAATTAAATTATAACAAATTATATTCTCAAATATTCCCTCATAACCAGATACCAGTCAAAATCAAAAAAACACTTCAATAAAAAAGAATTATTAAAATCGAAAAACTCATTTTAGCTACAAAAGTTACAAAAATTTTAATTCAGATCCCTAATGTTTTAAAACAACAAAAAATTATTATATTTAAACAAAACAAAAAAAAAACAACAACAATGATCTTTAACTCTTTAAGTGTGTATTAATTAGTATTTGATAGAATTTCAAAATATGTAATGAAAAACAAAAACAACAAAAAAAATTTACAAATTAATTTATTCATAAAAAAAAACTTACAATAATATAATAAACAACAACAACAAATTTATTATCTCTATATATGTGTAAAATGTATTATTTATTATTAAAATATAACAAAAACAAATAAAGAAAATAATATTGAAAATTTGTATCAGCACAGAAAAACAAAAACAAAAATGAAAAATGTTTTTTATTTATTTCTATTTAAAAGAGCAAACAGTAAAAACAAAAACAAAACAAAAGTACAATAATTTTTAAAGTATGAGTGTATGTTCTAAATAAATATCTAATACTAATAGAAACCGTTAAGTTTTTCTCCTTATTTTATTAATTGAAAACAAAAGCAAACAAAACGTTTCTTTGTTTAACTTTGTATTAATTAAACAATTGATTAAAATATGAATGTGTGTAAATTATGTGTGTAGTAGGTATCATATGAAATTTAGAAAAAAAAGAAAAAACCAAATACAAAAACAAAATTATTTAAACAAATAAAGAAGAGAAATAAAATGTATTCAAATTTCAATGTCATCTATTGTTCACTCAATGGATTTCAAAGATTTTTGAGGAAACTTTTTTTCTTTATCAAAACAATAAATTTCTTTGTGTGTTTTTATTAAATACTAGCTGACCCGGCAAACGTCGTTTTGCCAAATATATGATGTTTTATCCTAATTAGAAGCGATATGCCCTAAGTTTGTCTTTCTAGAATAAAAAACTCAAAAAATATAAAAAAGTACTCTAAAAGTTTAAAAAGTACTTTTTTGCCCCCTGAACCCGAATTTTCCCCTTTCTCCTACCAATTACTATTATTGTTAAAATTTAAATTTGTCATACTATTTTTTATGTCTAAAGGAATCCGTATTTCAAATTTCACTTAAATCGTTCTAGTAATTTACTATTAAACGCATTTTCCCGGTTTGCCCCCTTTTTGGTAGTTTTTTAATCCCTGTTCTAGTGTCTAAATTTTTTTTACAAATAGTCTTAATAGTAGTGGAAGCCTAAGTGAAGCTTTTTATGAATTCTATCAAAATTCAAAAAAATACTTTTTTTTAAAAAGTACAAAAAATAAGTGTGATTTTTATCCCTATAAGTTCGAATATCCAAAAAGTACCAAAAATGTATTCATATATTTTGGAGTTGTGACGAATGCAGTTAAAATAAAGTTTCTATGTTTATTGGTTTAGAAGTTCAAGGGGCCCCAAAAAAATAACAAAATATAGTTCTTACCCCATATGCCCCAAAATTTAAAAAAAGTACCACACACCTCACCTATCCGCTTATTTTTTGAGTAGAATACAATGCTTTTTAAATTTTGTTTCTATCTTGCTTAGTTTAGGCAAATATTTTAATTTCCGAAAATCCCTTCTTAATGGGCTTAAATCCCAGCGTTTGGGCTGTACGATGATGAATCAGTTAGTTAGTCAATTATTAACGTTACTCTTTTAAACATTTGGACGAAAAGTGAGCGTGGCATCTAAAATTTGCCAAAAAATTTAAGCCTATTGTTCCTTTGAGACATGCCGTAAAAATTTAAAAAAAATTAGGTTCAACAGTGTAGCCAGCTATAAAATACAAACATACAAACAAATTTTTTTCATCTTTATACAAATAGATAGATGCAGCTATTGATTTTGTAACTGTAAAAGATAAATGGTAAGGGAGGGGGTGCTTAACATTTTTACACGTTTTCGCTTTTGTGATACACAAGGGGAAGATTTGTCTGCTGAAATTGTTTAGATTTATAAAGGCAGATAAAAAGAAAATTGTTTATAGTCAATTTAATATACGAATTCTATATTAATTATAAAAAAAAAACACACTAACATGGTGTAACTTTTAAATGTAATCTTATAAGCTTCTGAAGTTTGACTTTTGGACACAGGTACAAAATTGTAATAGAGTTTGTAAAACATTTTTAGCATGGATATTGCGGTTTTTGAATTTTTCGAACTTTTTGATTTTGTAGAAAACAAAAGTAAAAACTTGCGAAACATTTTTATTTTCTTTAACAATTATTTTAACAATTAAAAATTTTTAGAAAACCGTTTAAGATTTTTTTTAAATAACAACTTGTAAGAAATAACCCCATCAAAAAATAATCAAACATTTGTAAGCAGTATATACTTTTTTGGCATACAAATGCGCTTCGGAAAAGCAATAAGTTTAGGCAAACAAGGGTAAAGATTTAAAGATTTAGTGCATATTAAAATACCTTGTATGGCAATGAGTAAAAAATTATTGATTTTATGACATACACCAAAAATACAAACATAGTAGATCAAAACTTTGCATGATGCAATACGAAAATAGAGTAAAAATAGAGCTAAAGAAGCAATAAAAGCCCACGATTTTATTACATATTCAATGCGCTAAAATAAGCACTTAAAAGAAATGTGACAAAGTGGGACATCGCAAACAAGTTTTATGCCAAACGTAAGCAGGTTTGTAAGCAATATGACCTTGACATTCCCTTACAAACCTGGTTATGTCGAAGCAATAGTTGTTGCTGGCATGTTATATTCATATATCGGCAGATTTAATAAAAAGCCATCTAACTAAAAAACAAGTAAGTGCGCTATATTTGCGTGTATTTACGCAAAAAAAAAGAAATAAAAAATTTGCCTATATTACGAAAAAATTGTATTTATTAAATTTCTCACCAGGTATGTCTTACACACAAATATAATACATTTTTGCGTAAAAAAAAAAAATTTTTTTTTGTTTTTGCTTATATCTCAACATTTTTTGTGCCCATATCTCAAAAATTTTTTTTTATTGAAATTTCTCAAAAAACATGTCCTACACACAAATAAAATCATTTTTGTGTAAAAAAAATTAAAAAAAATTTTTTTTGCTTATATCTCGTTAATTGTCGGATTTCTGATTTTCAATAGCAAGCATCTCGGGAAAATTTCTGATCGTTTTATACCAATACCGTGTCCGAGCGACATCGGGGGGCTTAGGAAAGTTGAATTCAACAGACGGACATGGCTAAATCGACTTCCCTATCTATAAGGATTCAGAATATATATACTCAATAGGGTCGCAAATGAATAGTTTAGAAATTACAAACGGAATGACAAACTTATATATACCCTTGTCACCTGTGATGAAGGGTATACAAATTGTACTTTTTTAAAATAAAATATTTTTGCAAATATTGATGGAAGTTATGTTAAGGTTTATCTCACCTTCTACTTATTCTTCTACTTGAATGGGGATTAATAAAGTACCAAAAAAGGAGAAAAATTGGTAAATTAATTGGTCAATTTTTATAGAATTGAAAACACAGATTCGTTCAGACTTAAAAATAGTATGATATAAAACAATTTAAATAACATTTTTATTGGGAAAACGAAAGTGGATATTTCGAGTAAACAGGACGAAAAAGTACTTTTTCAGCTGTTAGGGTACTTTATAAAATTTTTTGAGTTTACGAATCGAGAAACGTAAAATTAGGGCCTATCGCCCCAAATTAAAATAGAAAACTATATAAGCTGACGAAAAAGAACTTTCTCAACTTTCAGGGTACTTTTTTAATTTTTTGAGTTTTTGAATTGAAAATCTGAAATTTGGGCCTATTGATACTAATTAAGATAAAAAATCATAAAGGGTGGCAAAAAAGTACAGCTTCATCTTTTAGGGAACTTTTTTATACTATTGAAGTTTGTAAGTCATACATGTGTTACAAAAAAAAACTGCTAAATGGTATTTGAATGTTATAAATATTGAAAAAAGCACTAACAAAGTAGCGGGTTATAAGCTAATATTATATACTTACATATATGTACATAAAAGTATATGTAAATATTTAGAAATGTTTTTAAAACTATTTTGACGTAAATTCAATTGTTTCGTTGCGTTTATTAAAAGAAATAAATTTAATGTTTGTTTTATTGATGTAAATTGTAAGTTTGGTTGCTTATAGTTTTTCTCTTCGGATAGTGTTTGTTTGTTATGTTCACATACATACATACATAGGTATATATAAATATAATTAATTTAATAATAAATAAAGTTAAACAAAACGCAAAAAAAGAAACTATTAAAAAAGTTAAAGCGGTACTTATGGTTATATAACGATATTTTTTAAGCTAATTTTACTTTCTACAATTGCTGTTTTCGATATAATAAAATAAACATACATATATTTATGTACATATGTATGTATATTGAAAAATAAAGCATACTTAATTGCATGAATTTGAAATTTGAATGTTCTTATACCGCTTTGCTAACAACTTTATCTAATTTAAAGATACAATGGTTTAAAATTTTGTTTGTTTGTTTGGTTTTAACAACGCACACGTTTACACTCGCACCAACTTTGCTTTGATATTAAGAATTAAAAAAAAAAGAAGTTAAAATCACACATTTTTAGTTTAAATATATTCAAGTTCGTTATTTTTTAATTTCCGCTAAATTTCCAGGAGAAAATAAAAAATTTCCCGCAATTTCCCGGTAATTATTTCCGGGAAAATTCCCCACCCTAAATAACAACTCCAAAGGTGTATAAATAAGATGATGTTTATCGTATTAAAAGTTAAAAAAAAAAAACAAATTTGTATTCCCAACTTAATAAATCAAAATATTTAAAAGCAAAAGTTATTAAAGAATCCATAACTGAAAACAACAAATTTAGCAAATTTTCATTTTTATCATAATTTTTTAATGTCATTTACTTATGTAATAACTTTTCATTTGAATTTTCCAAATAAATTCCTAATTTATAGTTGCTTAACTTTGCAAAAATTTTACGAGTTAATCCTTTTTCTTATAAAAGGAAAAACAATAAATCAAAATATGTTTGTGCCTCCATCCCAAACTAGAAACATAAACAAAGCTAACAAACGCACAATCACACCCACACACACACTAAGTTTATGTCATTGTATGGTGGTAGTATGAACCCTGCAGTTTAATTAACTATCGCACAGAAACGAATTTCTAGGGAAGCAACAAAGTAAGTTTTGCAATGGTTCTAACACAGGGTTATCGTAAAAAGGATGTTCTTCTTGTTATTCTTTGAAATCAAAGTTGCAAGTTTGTGTGAATAAAGGAATAATTCTTCTAAAGCTAATTTTAAAATAAGTTTTTCTTAGTTAGACCTGTATAAATAATTAATTACTTTATGTATGTGTTAGTATTAATAAACACGTTAGATAAACTTTCAAAGAAAAAATATTTGTGTTACCGCTCTTAAGGCGCAAAGATTCTTAAGCGGGTGAACTACAGAAACGTAAAAAAGTGAGTGGTGAAAACTACTTGGAGCCAGGCTCGTATGGTGCTCAAAAACCACATGGTAGTGCTGCAGCAAGAGTGACTTCAAGAACCATCTGCCAAGATGAATATCGAGGAAGATGATATTTAAAAACTGTGCCTCGAGGAGGTTGAGACGGCAGCACATGTTGTGTGCGAATTTCCGGTCCAGGCCAGCATTAGACTCAAGATCACAGGCGGGCACATACTTGGTGCGAAGGAAATAGGGAACCTTTGCCTAAAGCAAATGCTGGCAATAACAAAAGGCTCTATGATAAGAAAGAAGGTCGACAGTTTAACATTGATAGAGTCTAGAGTGAAAGCTTGTGGTAGCACGTGACTTAGCGGTAGCCTGATGGAAAATTACTGAGTGACTAAGGGTAACCAACAAAACAACTAACTTTAAAAAGAACATATTACAGCAAATAAAGCCCTATTTTAATAGAGGTTGAAAAAGCATTTCTGCCTTTCATATAAAGAAGGTCATTCTATGTATAGTACATGAATAGATATATATTTTTTTTTTGTAAATTCTTATACACTGTATGTTCTTACTTATGTGAATAAAGTGTTTAAATATTGACTTACTATTTTACGAGTACAAACATTTGTATGTTTAGATTTGTTTTTATTTATTTTATAAAATAAAAACTAAACATCATAAAGAATTTATATGTATTTAACAGGAAAAAAACTACATAAATATAATTGTGATCTTGTATTTGTAAAAAGTTTTGGTTTAGCAAAATTGTATTATAAATTTTGTGAACAAACACTTGCACGTATACATTTTGAAAACATGATTAAAACTAAAATTGCCAAACAGATGGGGAAGAGGATAGACAGACACTTAAGCTAACAATTTCGTACATAGTTGCTCGTTCATACTTATTTACTATTTTACTTCTAAATGAAATTATTTGTTACGCATGAAATAATTTAAATTGCCATAACCATACCATAGAAAACAATTCGAATTTCTATGGAAAATCATTAGAATTTCAATGGTAATGGAGACACAAAATACAGAGTAATAAAAACAAGTAAGGGTGCTACATTCGGCCGTGCCGAATCACCAACGCGTAGGTGTGTATTAAGTGTTATTTATGAATATGTTTTTTTTTTCGTCAATCTAGCATGGAATTAAAGTTTAAAAATAAAATCTTTTTTTAATATAAAATTTTTTCCAGGTATATTTTTCGGCCACAATTTTATAGACTCTGTGGACCATTTTTTTTATAATTTAGAATATTAGATATTTTAAAAATTAATCTTTAAGGGCAAGTAAAGAATATGATTCTCGTTTAAATAATTTAGGAAAATTACAAAAGTTGTTTTCATTAGATGCCCATATCCCAATTAGTTACAAATCGATTTATTTCCTTAAAAAATTTTTATTCAAAATAATGTTTGCCGATTTTCGATCAAATGGTTCAAGATTTCTCACGATTAAGCCATTAAGAATATCCTTTATATTGTAACAATGTTTAAATGTGCGAAATGTGTAATGAATCATAATATATCGATATACACCTCAAGAACACGCAGTAATTGTGACAATGTTTGTGCCCAATTATTCGTTTTGAGCAACAAGGCTCATTCTTTTCTTAGTGGCAACGTCAATAGGTAAAATGCAAGAAACTGGAAAATGGAAAAATTCACCTTTTAGTATGCGTTATGTCGGAAATGTTGACTGGTTATGTTGCAAAGGTAGCTGTGAATGCAACCGTTAAAAAGCCACGCTGGCTGAATTTTCCTTACAGAAAGTTGACGATATGCGTTTGAAGGACACGCTATTCCAACAGAATAGATGATGACAAGTGGCATGCTGCATGCGACACAATGCGTGTTTTGGAGAATACCTTCCTAGTTCGTATAATCTCGCATTTTTATTTTCCGTATATTTAAAGCCATTGGTGTATGCAAACGCACAGTTTGGAAAAATGTAATTTAAAAAAATAAAACTGGCATCACGCCACAACAAATAAACGTAATCGCTTAAAAACCAAAGGAGTTTTAATTTTGAACAAAAGATATAGCGAAAAAAAAAACCAGATAATGGATGGATGGTCAGTTGTTTGAGAGCTTAAAACAATTTATTTTTGTGTGAAAAGTTTGTTGCTGATTTGCAACAATGATTTTCTTCCAAACAGTTCTGATAGTTTGATGCCACACCCAGGTAAGTGCAATATATTTGGACTTTAAAAGTTGATTTCAACAAACAGGCAGCTACACGGATATTACTCAATCGACTTTTCTATCTGTAAGAATTTAGAAAATATAAAATTGTTTGCAAAAGATATTACAAACAGAATGACATACATAACTATACATACTATTGTCAACTGTGGTAAAAGGTATAAAAACAAAGCAAGAAAACGAAACAAGCAAATAGTATCTTAGAGGGTAACACTTAAAGGAGTGTTCAAAGGTGGAGGAGAGAAAATCATGCTGTAAACTAGGGTAAATCTTATTTCAATTGCCACTCACACCCTTTTAACTATTATTTTGGAATTATAAACATTTATTTACATACACTCGAAAATTAACTATAATTAATTGACTACAAATTTCTTTCCTTATGCTGCCTTCTTAACAAAATCTTTAAAAATTATTTTAATTTTGCTGGTAAACCATTCCAAAGCATTACTTTTTTTAAAAATGTATGCAAGTAAGAATTTAATGATGCTTTAATGACAAGTTATTTCCTAAGACGTGCAGTTGCTAGTCAGTTCGAAGTATTGAGAAATGTTATTTGAGTGTAATGTACTTCTGTCTGGTCTAGGTTGGAAAAATTGTGGCGACAATAAGAGGGGATAAATTTAATTTTTTAATTATT
>NDXZ01142257.1:0-10214 GCA_003055125.1 Paykullia maculata | reverse complement strand
ATCCGAAACAGGTTGAGAATTGTTATAGTTAGAGAAATATTGGAGGTTATGTTGCTGTTGTTGATGATGAGGTATTGTAGCCACCAGCAATAAAGCCATTCAACAAATAATGCCCAATCTCCTAGAAAGGGCTTTATCTCTATTGATTTAGTGCAGAAGGGTCAATTTAAAAATATTTTTTTTACTTCTTTCAAGATTTTACGTATTTACACAATTTACGCAATGAAAAAATTCAGTGACGGAAATTATAGGTTTAAAAATGGTTGTGTTTTTTAATAAAATATTTTCAAGTGAAACTTTATTTAAATTTTTATTAACACATATTTCACAGCAACAACAAATTATTCACAATTTCAATTTTTTAATTCGATATTGTAAATATTATCGATTTTTTTTTTAATTTTGTGAAATTGTCTTTAATTTTTTTTTCAAGTTTTAAGTTTTCTTTTTTTATAATACACGTTAAAAGTTTTATTAAATATTTTTAGACCGGCAACAAGGAGACGGATTTAAATTTTGCAGCAGACAATCCAATTAAAACAATACGAAAAAGGAATTGTAGAGTTTTTTAATACCGGTGGTCTCACGCTGACGATGGCTACGCAATAAAGTATTTTCAACTTTTAACAGCATTTTGTTGATTAGATAAATGGAACTTTCAGGAAACTCATTAAGATAGAAGAAGGAAGAACTTATGGGAATTATTCGTTCAATTTTCTCCATTTATTGGTAAAATCAGTGTTGATTTAAATCAAATTATGTTTTTTCTTAAGAAAAAAACAAAATTCGTCGCTATATTTTAAAATTAAAGAAGCCGTTTTGAAGCCGTTTGAATTTTATTTAAAAGGTTCTTTTTTAAGTAGATGAATTTTTCAAGCACTTTCGTTATAGAAGATGTACAATGTTTGATGTTTCTTTATTATCTGAATTATTAAAAAATATTTTTCTTTTAATCTTTATAAGTTATTATTAAGAACTCGAAAAGTTCCATATTAAGAATTTTTTTAGCGCACTTTATAGTTATTTTATATTTGCGTTTTAAATATGTATGTAGATTTTTTTATTTCTTGTAGTATTAGTACATACATACATATGTATACATATATTGATAACTTTTAATTATATGAATGTACATATATACATATAAATATATTTGTTTACTTTTTTACATTTGGTTTGACAAATCTTTTCACACTTTTTATCACAAAATGAACATCTTTTTTACAATGTTCTTATCTAACACTGTCTGCTTGTATTTTAATATAAAATTTTTATTTTTTAATATTTGTATATTTTTTAAATATAATTTTCCGAAAAAACAAGATAAAAACTCGATTAATATCGTTATTGCACGTTATTGCACGTTAGTGGAGCAATTTTAAAACAACGAAGCAAGGCTTCGCATGGCGAAAGGAAACCAACATCTTAGCAAAACCTTGGTTGAGCAAACAACCACTAGTGAACGCGTTACGACAAATCTAAACTGCGAACAAAACGATACAAAAGTTTTAAGACGATTGTAGGAACGTTAAAAGCTAAACGATCAATGAATGTGCTGCCCTGTCACAATTTTAACACACATATTAGTATATACTTGTACATACAAACATATGTACTGTCAGTAGTATTAGTAGTATTAATTTAAATTGTTATTGCTCTACGAGTGAGTATCTTTTTTTTAATTTTCTCAGTTGTTGATTTGTTTGTATAAATAAAATGTTAATAAAATCATTAAAATGATACTTGAAGCTGTTAGCGAGATAACTAACTATTTTTATACTCTTCAAATAGTAAAATCTCTGTTGTTAACGAAAAGTCGCTGTTATAAACGGTGTATAAGGATTTGCATTTACATACATACATATGTATGTATGTATAAATACACCAATAAAATTTATAAAGAATAAAATACACTTTAATATTCTTTCAGTTAGGTTTTTTATACCAAAAAAAGGGCTCACAATTTAATCAAACAATTACATATATGTACATATGTTTATTCAACACAAGTTGATATTAACAAATAAAATAAAATTTTAGTGATTTTTTTTTCTTTCAGCTTCAATTGTCATCACTATTTGATTATTATTGTTGTGTATGGCAACAAGTTGTTTTGGTAGTCGTACATTATTATGACTGGGTTTGTTTTGAAATTATATGTTAATTTTTTATTTCATTAAGTAAATAAGAGTACGTACATATGTACATATTAATTAATACTGTTTTTTTTAACTTTATAACTTTTTGGTTTGCTTTAAAATTTATTTTATTTTTAAAGACACTATTAAATATTAAATCAAATTATTTATTGATGACGTTTATAACAAGTTTTCTGCATTCATTTATCCACTTGTAATGTATAGTATAACATATTATTTATTAACACTTTTTCTTGAGTTAAATGGCACGACTATTTTTTTTAAGCGTATTTATTCGTTGTTGCGTTAAGCACACGGCGAGCGTGACTGAATTAACTGAAAGCTCACAAAAACAAAACAAGTCTACTACCTACGTACTCTTCACTATTTAATGAAGTCAAACAATGTTAGTAGTAATGATATCAAATGTGTATATACATACATACATATGTATTTCCACCTCAATATTAATTTATTTATGTTTTTTTTTTATTATTGAGTATATTGGAGTATTTCCTAAAATTCCGAGTTAAATGAGATTGATTCAACAAGTAAGTAAAAAAGTCGACTGCTTTAGTTGTTTTTTGCTCGTCTCTGACAACAAACTTTGTTCAAAAATGCCGAAACAAGTTAAATCAAATAGTAACTGAGCATACACATTTGTACATATGCATTTTTATACCCTCTACCTGCACTTGTAGAAAAAGCGGGTAAATAGATTTGTCATTTCGTGTGCAACTTAGTCGAAACAAAGTATGTATACGTACATATGTACACATGTACTAAATATACATATGTATATATTCTTGGTTCTTGTATATTTCTGATTCAATTCACCTACGTCCGTCGTGAACCGAATTAAATTCATATTACCCAAACTGGTTACAATTTTTAAATGTAGAACAAAAAATTATAAAGCATAATGTAAAAGATCAATCAAATTTTTTTATTTTTATGCCCCTCAACGTCAGTGACAAGGATACAGCTTTTTTAGTGAATAAAGGACATATCTATACATACATACATACATACATATGTATATGGGGGCTGAGAAAAGTTGATTTCAACAGACGGACTGACGGACATAGCTAAATCGACTTCCCTATCTATTAGAATTCAGAATATATTTACTTTATGGGGTCGCAAATGAATATTGTAGAAATTGCAAACGGAATGACAAACTTATATATACCCTTGTCACTTGTGGTGAAGGGTATAACAAGCTATCAAATTTTTGGCGAAAATTAAAAATATAATGCTGGCACTATGTATTTTTTAGGGTATTTAAGACTTTCGCATATAGCACCTATTAAATCTATATATTTTTGAAAATTTTTTAACAAAAATATAATTTTTTTCTTAAAGAGAAAAATTTCTACTTTTTTATGATTTATGAGTTTTTTGAAAATTTTAATAATAATGTTTGTGACCCACAAAAGACATAAATATTTTGGTCTACATACCTGGATATATTCCCATTAAAATAAAAAATAACAATAATTAATTAATGCAACATAAATTAAAATCTTTGATTTTCCAAATTTATTGCGTTTCTGAATAAATTTAAATATTTCGATGTTTGTTAATTTTTTTTAGGTTTTACAGCGTAAAAGCACAAAGTTTTATTTTTTAAGCTCGTATTAGTAACAAAACTATCTATTAAATCTCCTTAAAAAATAGGTTAAGAAATAATTGTAAATTTTTAGATTACAAATAGATACGTATACGAATACGAATACGAATCCTAATAGTATCAATAATAATTATATACTGTAATCGTTAAATCATAAAAAATATGTATATAATTAATAATTATATCGTTCACATTTTGTTGCTTTTTATGAATATTTTTATAATTTTTTGTGATTTTACAATTATTTTAATTTAAAAAAGAATTTTTTTATTAAATTCAGCTTTTTGCAAACATTTTAATTAAAAACAAAACAACAAAAGGGTTTCTTTTAAACCGATCGAATATTTTGATGAATTTCTAATTAATGACTTCCCAATCAAAATGTCTTTTATACACAAATGCCTTAACAATGTAGCTTGTCGAAACAGTAACGGTATATTGAAACAGTTTCTAGAACATTCATAACTTTTAACTAAACATTTTAACTAAAAAAAAATTTAGAATATATTTTGTCTTTTAAGACTTATTAGTGACTTTTGTAATGTATTGATTGAATTTAAGTAAAACTAAGTTATTGTTATATTTTTAATTAATTTAGAATAGATTTCTAGAGCTAATTTTTATCTAAGACTAATATTATAAATTAATTAACTTGAAACTTTTACTAATGATAATCACACTTTTTTAATAAAATTATGAACATATATATGTATGTATTTATGTTCATATATGTATGGAAATTATCGACAATGGTTAAATACATAGATAGATATTTCATTATATGTTAAAAACACAAGCTGAAGCAATTTTCATTCAGTATATTAAAGTCTAACCTTGATATTTCATTAAAAAAATTTAAAACAAAATATTTTAATATAAAAATCATAAATAAATTGAATAATTATTTATAAATATTTGGATTAAATACCGCTTGTTTAATATAAAAACAACTCTGTCATTTTCGTAACTTCCGGTTTCTAAAGATGGCTTTTTGTTTATGGAACAAGCAGTGATACCAGCTCTTCTTACTTTTTAGCAGATCTATCTACTTTTTGGTTCCTTCTTAAATCCTTTGCCTTGCAACAAAAAACTACCTAGTTTTGGCACATTATTCAAGTTTACTATCTTGCAGGAAAAATCAAGCAACACAGTTAGATGAATAGATATAAAAATAAGATTTTTGCAATAGAAAAATTCCCACAAAAATTATTCCTCAATGTAAATTGGGATTGATAGGACACTACCAATTTTAAAAAATTATGTATGTAACTACAAAACGGATTTTGGTTTGACATCACTGTTAGTGGCCAGTCAACTGTCATTAATACATCTAAGTCCGGCATCACTTTCAAACACATTATTGACACAGGGCAAAACGTTGTTTTGCCTATTTTTTTTATTTTCTATAAAAATTCATCCTGGATAATTATGGAACTATCTCCCAGTGGTGAACCAGTTGACAAGAAACCCACTTTAACTGCAGATGGACAAATACAAACTGCAACACAACCTGCAATTGCGCCTAACAACTCACCTAATACCGCTTTGACAGCTACTAATATTGACATTGAAATCTTACCTGTCGTCTATGATATTATTCGTTGGTATGTATGTATTGTCATTGGAGGGACTAATAAAAATGCATTTCTTTTTTAATAAAAATTTTTTTTTAATTTTGTACTGCAAATTTAATTGGCATCCTTATTTTTGAGGGTATATTTTAGTGTGAAAATTTTGTTACGTTTCTTTTTATTCTTAATAAAAGATACCTATTTGTGAAAAAAACTTATGTAATATATTTTAATTCATTTATTATAGTGTGGAAAAGGACCCCAAAGATAACACAGCCAAACAGCGTGAATCACAGGAGTGCAGTCAAAAGGTAAATTGTTTAAACTATTTTTGTTGGCCCTGTATATTTTACACGTATTGCCAGTTTGTCCAAAAAAAAAAAATAAATGATAACTTCCAAGTCAATATTAGCTTCTCTTAAAAAAGTTTTCGGCAACGTATGCAAATTTTTATTGGAGTTGAAGAATGATTGTTTACCTATTTTTAATATCAAATAACGGACATTCAAAAATAGATACTTAACCTATACGTTAACAGAACGTCGTTTGTTTTTTTAATTTTGTGCCTCAGTTAGTTGTATGGCTAAAGGCTTCAGTAGATTTTTATTATTAATATTAAACAGCACAATGAACGTTATTATCGTTTCAAAAATCTAATAAAAAAAATTTTGTATTAAACTTTTAGCGCAAATTTTCTTTAAAGTGAAAAATGTCACTAAACAAAATTTTCATGTTTCTACAGATCTTGGAACTACAAAAGCGTTTCGAATCAGCTAGGGGACAGATACGTCTCTTGCCCGGCATAGATTACAACAAAGAAGAGCAATTGCAAAAACTTGATTTATTAAATAATCAATTGAAATTAAAACAACAGCTGATACGCAAATACAAAGACATACAATTTTAAATTAAGTACAAATATCCACGAAATCCTACTCCGTAGTTTTTAATAAATTTTTAAATTATGGTTCTACGTTTACTAATGCGTTATTTAGCGAACAATGAACAGCTTATAAATCGTATGGCTGAAAGTTATCCGATACGAAGGGCAGCACAAATTGTTGTTTCAATAATGTATCGCGCTAAACATGTTGCCGAGGACAAGGGATTGCACGAAATGACACCGGAACGTTTTAAGTAAGTCGTATAGAACATAAGTTGCATCTGTAAACAGTTTTAACATAAAACGTTTTTTTATTTTTCAGATCATTTATGAATGTTTTCAAAAATAATATTAAACAAGAAATCGAAGGTGTTAAAGAGGATTTAAAGAAAAAGAAATTTTAGCTTGTTTTTGTTTTTTAGTATAATTTAGTGTTAAAACAAAAACAAATTATGAAATTTAAAGACTTTAGAAATAAATAAAACTATTTAAGTAAAATTTAAAAAAATCAATTTTTGGTTCATTTCAAACTGAAACTACTAAGCGGTGGTTTCGCGTATTATTTCTATTATTATTGTTTCTATTTTATAATACCTTTTTTATGTGACCTTCTTTAATTAAAAAAGCACTTTTTTCTTTTTAAAAAAGAAATTTATTAAAGTCCTTGACAATTTTTATTTTGTTCAAAATTATTTAAATTCCAAAAGTAATTGAAATAAGAAATAATAAAAATTAAAAATTAAATACACTTCATTAATTTAAATTTAAAAATCAAAAAGTTAAAATTTCATTTGTATTTTTGCATTTTTAAATATATTTTTTGTTGTATGTATGTATATTAATTAAGTAAAGGTAGCAAAATAGTTTTCTTTTGTTTTTAATTTTATGTTGTTCATTTCTTTCTCTTACTGTTGTTGTGGGTTTTGTTTGTACATATTTTCTCGCTTTTTTTTGTCAATTTACAACAAGCATTTTCTAATTTAGTTTTTTAATAAATTTTAAAAAAATTTTTCTTTTTTTTGTAGCTCATCCGCTTTGTAATGTAGGTTAAAATTTCTATTAAAACAAATAATTTGTTCTGAACTTTTTTTACTGGACTTTACCAGTGATATGTTGCGAGTTTGAAGATTGAGACGTGGTCTCCGTGGCATTGGAAGCAATTGCGGTTGATGCTGGTAAGGTCCTTTTGAAATTACGTTTATTATTTTGCCTCATGTTGTCGCGTTTGTCCACAGACACTTCTAAAACACCATCATTCGTATGAGATTTAATTTCATTGTCACTATTGTGAGGTTGCTGTTGTGTTTTATTGCTGCAATTTGCCGCCTGTACATTAGGATTTTGGTTTTGATTCTGCGGTGGTGCAGTGTTGTGGGAACTTCCCTGGCCCTGAGTACGTGCTTGCATTTTATTAGGTTTCGGTCGATTTTGGGCCGCCACGGAGTTGGTAATGGGCTTTAAAACATTACCCACAGCCTTTGTGCGTCCCTCACGAAAAACCATACGTTGACCCGGCCTTATGTATTCCGGATGTTTGATAAATCTAAACTTTACATGGGCCTTGTCGCCAGTCCGTAGGCACTCCTTAGACATGTTCACTATGGAGGCAGTTTGTCTTATGCTGCCACAGTGCACCATGGCCTGATAACGTGATGATATAGTAGTGGGATGATGTAGTACCAAAATTTCACCCTCAAACTCCCAACATGCTTGTGGTTTTAACTCTGGACTTACCATTACCATGCCTTTGCGGATTTGAGATCTTTTGATTTTCTTTAAAGCAAAGCTGGCCGTTTGTCCGCCCCTTACCTCTTTCACATTCATTCTCTTGCGATGTATGCTTTTCACGGCGATTGGCATAAAGTTGCCCAAAGGATCGGGTCCTAACATTAAAACATCATTGAGCTTTATAAGACCTTGTAGGCAGGTGCCGGAAACAACTGTTCCCACACCTGGCACTGAATAAGTATCGTCTATTTGAAACTCCGATGGCAAATTATCCTGACCAGTCATACGGGTTGTCAAAAGATTTAAAAACATTTTTAAAAGATTTAAATTCTCCCCTGTCACATTTGAAACTTGAAAAATGGGGCACAACCGTTCGGAGACGAAATTGGTGGCACTAAGTACAACTTCATCGGGAGTTTTTACCATGACTGGTACCTTACGACAGCCCTGAGACTTAAGAATTTTAAACAGTAACTTAAGATTGTCCTGTAAAACATTTGGGGGACACATGTCGATTTTAGTAACAACCACAAATACGGGCACCGACAAAGCCAACGCTAAGCCCAAATGTTCTTTGGTCATGCCCACTATACCAGCATTGGCACCAATCTGCAGATGTATTTAGAAACTCAAATCAGCCTAAAAGTTTTTTTTATGCTTTTTCGAAAACTTACCATTAACATACCGAAGTCGGGCGCATGTCCGGTCATACCAAATACCGTAGTCTTAAGATAACGCTCGTGGCCAGCCAAGTCAATAAAGGTAATAACTTTTGCAGATTTTTCACATATTTTAACCCAATCCAAAGTGCCATGATCTGGTTTATTTACCACATTTCCAATACTATCGAATCCTATAAAATAAAAAATGTTGTTAATTATTTTCAAACTTTTTTTTATTTTAAAACCGTAATTTGATGGAAATGTTTGAACAAAAACAAGTAAAAATATTTTCGTTCGTCGTTCTATTTGCTTTTTTTTATAATTTATATTTATATCAAGTGTGTTTACAAATTGTATTAAAAAATATAAACTTTTCTGATAAAAATTATTTTTTAACAGAAAAGAAAAATTTATTATACCTATATATGTACATATGCATAGCATTTAAATTTTGTTTATGTGTTTTGTTTATATATACATACTCACCTAAAATATCATTTCCCACCGAGCTTGTACGACCGCTTTCCATTTCATGTTTATGACGAAATAGACGCTGACGAGCATGACCTCGGCCATTATCCAATTCGCCATGAGTCAATACACCCAATAGAGTGGATTTACCAGCATCCACATTACCCACTACTGCAACTCTAAACATAAGATATTTCTAGATAAATTAAAACTGAACTAAAAATTGCAAACGCTTTGATAAAGTTTATACCTTATTTCCATAAAATCAGAGGTATCAACACGTTTACGTATTAAATACTGGCCGGTTAAACCTTGTTCTACTTTACGTTGCCTTAGCAATACCATATCAGCATCAATGGTGGTGGCTAATGATTGTAAGGTGGCAACAGCAGCTTTGTATTCTTCTTCATCCAAACCACTATCCCCGCCATCTAAATTTTAATTTAAAAAAAAGAAGACACTTATAACACGAGTTAAAAACTTTCCTTTAACTCTACTACCTTCTCCCACTCCAATTTCGTATATAGTTTCACCACGACTGTCTTGGGTTCTTTCTTCCAACCGTTTTTTTAATAACTCAAATTGATCTTCCGTTGGACTCACTAACACCTTTTTACCTCTTATGGAAGAATAATCTGTACGTGGTGTTTCGATATCGGGAAAAGAGCCATTATTAAGTGAACTGCCACCTCCTACTCCTCCTCCGACGCCATTTCCTATAGCCGGTTTCATATTAGACTTTGCTAAGACCTTTGTCAATTTCTATTTTTGTGTTTGCAATAGTATTTGTTGTTTTATTTTCGCCTAAAGAATTTTTGATCTTGGGCAGCACTGTTCAACATTTCCTTTGCATCAGGTTAAGAGAGTTTAAAGGTTTTTTAATCAAGCCAGCTTAAAGAAAAAATCACATTCACTTTTTTTTAAGTTTAACTTTATATTTATTAAGTTTGTTTGTGTCTGCTGTGCTGTGGTATTTCATCGCTTGTTAGTTTCAAAGTTGCAACTAAAACTATCGTTAGTGTTTGACTGTGTTTATATATATGTTGAGAATTATGATAGATAGATGATGCAATCACAAAGGAAAAACAAGAAATAGCTTGTAAAAACCACAGTTAAATTTAAATTCTT
>NDXZ01141769.1:0-10328 GCA_003055125.1 Paykullia maculata | reverse complement strand
TTAAAAACTTAAAAAAAAAAATGTTAAAAAATATTTCATTTCATAGCTAAAATAAACAAACAAACAAAAAATTAAAAATTAAAAAAATAAACTAAACAAAAATTGTTTTTAATGAAGTATTTGATTTAAAGTTACCAGCATACAAATTTAATTGTGTGTACATACTTTTTTGTTTTAAGTAGGTATTATCTTGCTTATTATCTCAAGTATCACATACGTTTCCTTAGAAACATATTTTAAGTGTTTAAATTTTGCATGTAAAACTTAACTAAAGGAATTCAAATATTTTCAAGTCAACATAGTAAAACTAAAAAAATGTAATTGGAAAACATCTAAATGCAACTGTTTTATATGTTTTGAGTTACAGAATATTTTATTCTTATGAATTATTTAGGCTGTTGGGTTGGTTACATAGTTAAAGAAAGTAGAGATTAGTTTTTCATAAAAAAGTTTACTTGAGCTTTAATTTCTGTTTCTGCAAAAATTTATATCTATATTTTTGTTTTTGTTTTTGTTTTAATAAATATTGCTTTTTAACTATATAACGATAAGTTTCAAATTAATGTTTTTTTTACATTTATTTTTTGGGAGGGTTATAATTTTCTGAGGTTTTTCGAGCTTCTATAGTGAAGTTTAATGTTTTTAATTTACTATAGTTGCCTTTAAATATCATTAACTAAATGGCCTTCTACCACTGATGAGTGGTGATATCTCCTTCTTTGCGAAAAGTCTTCATTGTCTTCATTTAACTGGGTGGGTGATAGATCGACGCCGGGGCATGATGGTGTTACCACTATTTGTTCGTACTCATGCATGCGTTTGCTATAAACAAATTTTAAGCAATTAGTTTAGCTTTAAGGGTTTTCACAAGTTTCTAGAAAATTTACGTTTTCTTTTCTGAGACTTTTTTCACACAAATATTTTTTTTTTTGAGAAAACTCACCCAAAACACCGAAATATTACACTTTTCAACCAAGCAAAGAAGTTAAACTCCGCCGTTAGACCTGGCTTAAATGCTGGGTTTGCTGTGCCCACATAGAACCAAATAACGAAAACTACCAGAAAACAGGTTAAGGCATAATACCAGTTGACCAACAACATTACCAAAATTTTGGTAAAGGCCTAAGAAACCCCAACAAAATATTAAAAATAAAATAAATTTACAAACTATTTGCACAATTCTTACTCCCAATAACGAAGCCCACCTATTACAATAACCTGAATACCAGTTTTTCGTTTTGGAATGTATAGGTGGTCTAATAGGCGCAATAGGTTCTTCATCCTCTTTATCCAAGGTGGTGGTAACAATTTCTAAATTATCTGCGGCATTCGTACTATTAACCCCATCGTTATAAAAAGAAGCTGCATTTGTGTTTGATGATGATGAGGAGGCAGCGACTGTAGTTTGTACATTACCGTTTTGAGTGGCGTTATTTGTGTTAGAAGGCACATGTTGAGGTGAATTCTGGGGACTTTGTAAGTTTTTATGGCGTACTCTATCGGGAAACAATAAATCCAAATCATTACCCTCCTGAGCAGTACCGTAACGTCGTGTCTCGTACGAGGGAGAGGAGGCCTGTATGCGAAAACGTTCTTCGCGTTGTTCTTGTATGTCAAAAGTTTGGGCCAAAGCAAAATAGGAATAATCAATACATGCATAAGTAAGCAAAAAAGGCATAGTAACAATAGGGGCCAAAAAATTAATGTCGCCCACTACAATAAAAGTTACGGTAACAACAGCTACCACACCCATTGAATAAAGCGGCACTTTGTTCGGACCACGCTAAATATAAAAAAACAAAAGGAATATTATATGCTTTAAGCTAATAAAAGTAAATAAATATTTACCCCTTTGGCCAAAATTTCAATGCCTGGTATAACATTTTCTTTGGCAATACTTTGCAAGACTCTAGGCGTTCCGTACATGGCTCCCAAGCATGAGGACATACTGGATACATAAATACCCGCCACTAACAACAAATGAACAGCAGAAACCTTAACCACAATCATGAAATCTGTTAATAATGTTTCTCTTTGACAGGTGGAGCCCAAAAACAACAGAAACACCATGTAAAGGAAAGTCCTATGAAGAAAAGGATTAATCAATTTTCAAAACTGCCATTACAATATCAAACTCACGAAGTGCCAAAAGCAGCTAAAGTGCCATTGGGTATATCCGTGGAAGGTGCTCTTAAATCCCCGCTCATGTTAATGCCTGACAAAACACCTGTTACCGTGGGGAAGAATACACCAAAAACTCTAAACCAAGAGTACCCATCCTCATATTTGGGCCAAAGGTTTTCCACAAAATTATTACTAGACCATCCATCGAACCCATTTGCTGTAATATATATTTATTTTCACTTGAATTAAAAATTTTTTTTTATTTTTTTGTATAAATTACCTGGATCCTCTCCTACAAAACTGCCCACCATAAAGTCCAAAGCCGATACCAACAAAATCATAAGCAAAATAAACTGTAACTTGATTACCCACTTCACTCCAGCCACATTAATACAACCCAATAACAGAACTGCAGCTGTAGCAAAACCTCTTATGGCCCATTTATTGTCTTCTAAGCCCACTAAACCAGCCATGGATTCACCAAAGCCCATAACATTTAAAGCGCAACCAACAGCCTGGCCAAAGCAGTACAGCAGACCTAAAGAGCCACCAAAACGCGAACCTAAGGTATGGGCTATAAGAAAATATACACCACCACTTTCCACTCGACAACGTTCGCATATGCCCACCGCTGAGAGCACCGAAACCAAGGCTATTACTACCGTACAAAATATAATAAGAATGGCATTTAGAATTCCCGCTTGGGATACGATCCAACCGGAACGTAGAAATACAATAACACCGAAAACATTAATAAGGCAGGAGGTAAAGACACCGTCCCATGTGCCAAATAACACCGGTTGGGATATAAAGAAATTTGAACGCCACCTAAAGTTAATAAGCTCAATCAATTAAAAACCATTAGAAATTTCCACAAACAAAATTTACCAAGGCTTATCCCCCTGCTCCTGGGCAAATATTTCATTGGCTCCCGATGCCTGGTGTCCGCCTGAGGCATATGTGTGTTCATTGCCTAAATCTATAAAGCCTCCTGTATTAGCACGTTGACGAAAATTTGCCACTACCACCTCGCCATCGTCTTCGCTGCCTAAACCAAAACGATTCCAATCCACTTGTTGTGTGCGTCGGCCACCGCCATTGCTATTACTTACTGAACTATTACTCATACTCCAATTCTTTGTTTTTGTTGTGAATGTTTTTTCACACACTTCCTTAAACAAATTTTGTATTCAATTTTAATATTTATTTATTTTTTTTAGAAGATTTATAATCAATTTTCTCTATTGTTTCTTGTAAATTTCCACCCATACATCCACGCATGCAGTTGTTGCTGTATGTTCCAAATCTTAATTAAATTGCATTTAGAGTTGCGTTGTTTTTTACATTTGATACATATTTGTTTATTTAAAATACTTTTCTTTTACATTTATAAAAATATGTTGTATATTAGTTAATACTTTTTTCTTAATTGTTTAGATCTTGAGCATGGTTTTTTTTTTCTTTGAATAAAAAACATAAAACGATATAAAAAATAAATTTTTTCACTTAATGTTGTGCTCCACAATAAAAAAAAACACTGAGTTGTCCAAGCAACTGTCAAATGCATAGCTACCGGACTTAAATATTCTTTTACCTTTTAATTTTTATTTTTTTTATTTTGTACGTGAATGTCAATTTTTCGGTTTTTATTAAAATTTTTTTTTTAATTTTAAATAATGATTTTTGTGGTTTTGTATTTATTAACATTTATTATGGCTATCGAATTTATTTCCGTTACAAAAACAGTGCCATTACCGTTTTCGTAAATTGGATATGATCGACGACAATAATAATAACGATATCTACAATTACGAAAACACTTGCTATAGGACCAAGACATTTGATGTACAAACTTTTAGCAAAATATCTTGTTTTCAACAAAAGCTTAATATGTTGTATCAAAATAATATAAACAATTTCGGTAATATTCGGTTAATATTAGTTTTACCATTTTAATGTTTTTTGGTTTTAAAACTTATTTATATCGAAAAACAGATTTCCCCTAAAATCTATGTCTGGCAGCCTCAGCCAAATGTGATGTCATTTTCTGCTGAAGCAGCTAAAAAATAGCTGTTTTTACAAGTGGCAACACTTTGAATTATCAAGAGAAAAAGCAAAAACAATTATTTGAAAAGCAAACAATAACAGTGATGAGCATTTAGCTTTTTAAATATTATAGGTATCGAAATTTTATACTTATTTAAAAACTATTTTATATAAAAAATTAACCAATAAAGGTTTATCAAACAAATTGCGAATTATAAATCTTGAATATGGGATTTCATTTTAAGCATTAATTCAAGTAAATATAAGTTTTCTGGATTTTTTTTTATTTTAAAACATTTAGCTTAGCCATAGAAAATTGTTTGTATTAAGAAAACCTTAAGCCTAAAAATTTCAGAAATATTTGACCAATTTTTTAGAATAGTAAATATATAATGCTTTTATTTATGCTTTATTAGCTATTTTATTATATGTATATCTTGAATATAATATTTTATAATAATAACACATCAAATTTTTTTTTAGAGAATTGTGCAAAATTTCCAAACACGTTGCAGTGATTTTTTCCAAATCATTTTTTTTTTTTTCGTTAATCAATTTCTCACACAATTCCCTAGTGTTTTTTTAAGAATTTAATACATTCATAATAAAGTAATTGCATTTTTATTTAATTGTCAGAATAACTACTTTAAAATTCCTCAATTTAAAAAAAGCTTTCTTTAAGAAATCATATAGAACTGAAAATGTAATGTAACAAGGCATTTTAGAGTACAACATTTAGGATAATACATATTCCAATATTAATTAACATTTAGGCCGAAACGCAAAATTAAACTTACAGCTAATTTTAAGAATTTGTTATTATAGGATTTTATGCATGTTTTAGTTCGTTGCAAATTTAGTTTTTTAAAGTGGCATTTAAATAACTTTTTATTTCATTTAAAACCATTGAGCCAATAACCATTTTTTCACAGTTCACTTGAATTACTAAATCCTCAGAAGATTGCGTATAGTCACAAGTTATTAGTACTAGACTTTTTGAAGTCATGGTTTGTCCTACAAAGTTATAAACCGGATTGTCGGAATCGCTGTTTATGGTGGCTACATTAATGCATTCAAACATTCTTTGTTTTAAAGTCGTGGTTTCTACAGTATCTTGTTTTAATTTAGTAAGATGTTCATTCATGCCCCTTAGTTTTAAGCGCTCTTCCTTAAATAATGATTCTGGAATATGGACTGACCTTATAAGTTCTCCTATTATAGGTTTAAAAGTCACACGAGAAGTGCCATTGCTTGAGGAAATTTCAAAGTCAATTGCATGAGTGGAATCGTTAAAGTCGACCCCCATAACACTGGTTGCACATTGTCCTGAGTACAGTAGGCTTATGGGGGCAAATTCTTGCATTTGCATGCCAGGCGGCAAAGATTTTTGACTCATCTGTATATTGGAAATCTCCTCTGAGCCTTGATTGATAAATTTCAGTTCTATAGAGACCATAGCTGAGGAATAGAGATGAGGAGAACGCGTGTAGCGGTAGCTAACTTGAAGGCCGTGACCCGAAAGTTTGTTTAACAATTCCTTGTGGTTGTAAGAGATGTGAGAAGGTCCCACCAAATCGATACGATTACCCATGGGCTGGGGTATTAAAGCTGCAGAGTGGGCCGCAGTTAAAGGAGTGCCTAAAACAATGTTATAGTTTAACAATTAACTAATATGTTTATTTCCGCAAAGTACCTGGAGTAAGAAATCCTCCTAAAGAAGGTGTCATTACCGGACCTATAGGGGGAATGTCATCTAAATCCAAGAGTAAATCTAAATTGCTTTTTTGTTCTTTTCTCTGCTCAGCTTCAATCTTAGATGTGTTGGCATTTGTATTATGTTTGTCTGGTGTATCAACCGAATTTGTTTCTGTTTCTGAGTCTGATGATCCACTTGACGGGGACGATGAAGAGGAGGACCCATAAGAAGATGATTCTGAATCTGAAGTACCAGATCCATTAGCATTGTTAACTATATTATTATCTGATGTGGAATCAATTGACTTCTCTTTTTTATTGAAATTATTTATTTGATTTTCTTTCTTCTTTTGCACTTTAGGACTCTCATTTTTATTTCCATCATCTGAGTCCGAGTCCGAAGAAGAGGAGGTGCCCGAAGTGGATGCATTTGAGCTGGAATATTCTGAAGATTTTTCTTCTGATTCTGAGAAAAAAGAATTCTCTGAACTTTTATTTTTCTTTTGCTTAGCGTTGCTTTCCTTTTGTTGTGTATGATGTGCTTGATTGGTCAAATGATTTGACATTTTGCTGCTATTTTCTTGCATAAAACCATCAACATTACGCACTGATGGATCTGAAGGATGTTCGGGAAAACCAGGCAAATCATTATAACCCGAACAGCGCATATTAAGGTAGTGCGATAAAGAACCCAATTGGTATAAATTGCGTGTATGATACTTGCTCTCCAAGATTGGAGCTGGTTTAGCTGATAGGAATACCTTTTTAGCTACATCTGATAAAATATTACTTTTGCCATTAGAAGGGAATATAAACTGCTTTAAGAAGCGGGCTCTGTCGCGTATATCGTAGTTGACATCGTAACGAGCCAAAGTAAAAACATATTGACACAACAAAGAGGTTTGCTGAGGATTTGTTAGATACAATTTAACCGACAAATTAAGAACTTGTAATTTGACAGCATCCTCTTCATCTACAAAAGTTTTTGCCATTTTTCTCAAAACATCAGGGGCTATTTTGGGCACCTTTTCACTGTACTCTCCAATAAGCCAAATGATAGATGATCTGGCAGCCGGTACTTTAATAAAGTCCAAAAGTTTAGCCATTTGAGAAATTATTTCATAATGTTGAGCAGCCTTTGTTTGCAGCAACTTTTTAATGACTACAACACTCTCGGCTACGACATGTTCATCACGATTCGATAACAGATGAACCAATCCACTAAGACAAGTCTCTGTAACTTCTTTAATGGAACCAGCACATCTGCCTATGGCCTGAATGGTGGCGGCCACAAATGGACGGTCACTGCTAGAAATGTAGGTTTGAAATTCTCTTAGAATCAAGGAGATGCTGGCCGCAGAGGCCAAATTAGTTAAAATTTCTAATTTTAATAATTTGATGTGTGTGGGATCACTTGTGCGAACAAAGAACGATTTAATATGAGGTTCAAATATCGCTTTTCGCTTAGTGGACATAGAAGCTATACAGGTCAAAACTACGCTTTGTACTTCTTTGTGGGAACGCAAAAGTCGTATTAGGGCTTTAGCTATAATTTGCACTTCCTGACGCGGAGCCACATGATGATACAATTGAGCCACCGCCATTACGACAGAAGCATTGCGTGATTGAAGCAACGGTTTTGTTTGTCGCAACAATAAACGATGATCTAAATCTACATGATAGCTAGATGAGGGTGAAGATGTTGAGGATTGTTTTTTATTGCCACCGCTTTTAGATTTTTTATTGCACTCATCTTCACTGTTATTGACATCACTGTCATCAGAATCATCGTAAAACTTTTTATTTTCTTCAAAACTTTGTGCATTTTCATCATCTGAAGGTTCATCAGCATTAGGATCCACGAATTGTGTACGGGCATAGCGTGTCAACATATTAATTATTATAACCTGACCCCATTCATCTACATCCACTAAAAGATTGCATAGTTTACGATAGTTTTTGTGTATTAGCTCAACGCGTTCTGGACAAACCTAAAACAAATTTGTGTAAAAACAAATTTAAAAAAACGTAAAATATATTGATGTTTACACACCTCTTCAAAGGCCATTACGGCAGAACCCACTACCAAGGTGGTACGATCAGACAGTAATTTTTCTATAACCGTTACTAACTCATTCTTTTGTTCCGGATCAATAGAATATAGTTTTGGTATGGCGTGAGCTGCTGTCTTTCGTACATAGGGACTCATATCTGAGGCACTGTCTCGTATAGCCAGCATTACTATAGGAACTATCATTGCCACACGCACCGAAGATAATACCCTTAAAGCAGATGCTCTTATCAATTGATTTGGATCTTTAAGAGCCCTTTGGAACGTGGAAATTGAAAGTAAAGCCAAATCCTGCTGTTCTTCGGCATAACGCACCAAATAAACATAAACCAATTTTTTTACTTCGATATTTTTCGAAACTACATTCTTGACCACTGCTGGAAACAGATCACTAGCATCACGGCCTCTAGCAATCATTCCTATAATACGTTTCATTGCCTCCAATTTCAGGCCATCTTTGTTGCTATCCAACATTTGTTTTAAATCGTCATGTTTTCGGCCCTCATATTTAAATATGGCTCCGCTAGCCGGATCCGTACCATACTCAATGTCCAAACCCAATTGGGCTTTATCACCATAGGCGGAAAAAGCGTTCGATTGCTGTTGCATGGCTGCTGATGTTGTGCTATTAAGACTCCCTTGTAATGTAATAGGAGAACTTGAAGACAGCATACGAGCAATATAATTGAAGTTTCACTTAACAAACAGAATGATGAAAAATTGTCCTTTCACACACTCACAAACACTTAGGAATTATTTTGCAAATACGATTTTAATCCTGATTAGTTTAGAAATCAAACTATTGTTCCAACTTTTAATAAATGTAGAATTATTGTAACTAAGAATTATTTAATATAAAATAATTATACATTTTTTTAAATAGTGAACATTTATGAAATTCTGCAATATTTTCACTTGACTTGCAATTACAATAAAATTGGTGACGTACTTGACAGAAAATTTACTGACAACGACTAGTTCCTTTTTCTTTGTCTTTAATTGTTTTTCTTAAATATACGAGTTGCCACTCTATTTAAGGCATTCTAACAAAAGCAGTGGTAACTCTCAAAGAGAAAGCAATTTTTTGCGTGCGTTATCAGCTGTTTGTTGTAGTTGTTTTTCTTTACCATTTTCGCTTTTCAAGCAATTTTTGTTTATTTGCGGTAGCGGAAAATTTTTGTTGAAAATTTATTAGAAAATATTGATGATAATTAAAAAAACTTGTTTTTTTTCAATAATAAATAATGAGTTTTCCTTTAACTAACCCTAATAAGGAATCGGCCAGGGCGGCTTGTAAAAAATGTGGTTATGCCGGTCACTTAACATTTCAGTGCAGAAATTTTCTCAAGGTAAGAAAAATGTTTTAGACATACATACGTACAAATGTATGTACATATCACCTTGTTAACCAATTAATTTTTCATGGTTTATTTAAGGTGGATCCCGATAAGGAGATTTTATTGGATGTGGAAAGCACTAGTTCAGATTCTGAACTAGACTACTTGACGCCCTTGACGGAATTGCGCATGAAAGAGCTGCAGGAGAAGGAGACAGAATTACTAAAGAAACACAAAAAGTCTTCAAAGTCTAGTAAAAAGAAAAAATCCAAAAAGAAAAGATCCAAACACAAAAAAAGCCACAAGAAAAGTGGCAAAAACAAAAAACATAAGAAACGTTCATCTTCCTCCTCAGAGTCGACATATCCATCATCTTCCCTTACCCTGTCTTCCTCCAGCGATGATATTACCGAATCTGACTCTAGCGATAATGAAGAGTCTTCCACTAGTGAATCAGATGAAACGGGCCGCAAAGTACACAAAAAGGGAAAATACAAGCGCAAGGCCTCAGAGACCCCTGTTATGAGACGCAAGAAAACTAAAGTTAAGCTTAAACGATACAAGACTACCGACACCACCTCCGATTCAGAAGAAGAATCTTCTTCGTATTGATTAACAAATAGCAAATTTTGTGTGTTGCCTACTTTTCTTTAGAATATTTGCAAAAGTTCGCAAGTATTTAATTTCAGGTAAAAGAAAATGAAAAAGCGAAAAAAAATATTGAAACACTCTTAATAGTAAGCTAGTTTTTATGTAATTTAACCGATTTTACACCACAATCGTGTATTGTATTTTCGTAATAAAATGTTCTTGAAAGTAGTAAAAGATCCTATTTTAACGGTTTTCAAAAAAAACTTACCCACCAAATTGAAAAAAAACACAATTATGTTAACAATTATGTTATTCCACACAAGACAAAGGTGACATATTTTTTTTTTTCATAAATTTAATATAATTCTTCATTCCTACTACTATTAACCAAAATATATATTTGGCTTGTTTTTAACTCGTTTTCAAATCGAAGAATTTTTGGATTTTTAATTCACCAGTTTTGG
>NDXZ01141131.1:0-14246 GCA_003055125.1 Paykullia maculata | reverse complement strand
TTTAAACATAATTTGTATAGTTTTTGTTATTGTTTATTTATAATTAAAAAGGATTTTATTAAATAAATTATTGCTATAATTTGTTACAAAACTGATTGAAATTCCATTAAACATGGAGTGGAAAAGAATAGCAGAATTTAAACAAAAGTATATTAAACAAATATTCTCTATTACAGCAAAATTGTTCAAAAGCTTTTCTAGACAATTAAATTTGTTAAAACATTTTTATTCAAAACAATTTGGAGAACACATTTTCTTAACGAAAGATTTAGGAAAATTATGTTAAATTTTATTTTTAAAAACAACTCAAACCAATAACTCAAAAAAAAAACAATCATAATAATGAAAATAATTCACAAATTTAGATATATGTAAAATAATTTAAAAAATGGATTTATTTAACATTTTTTTTAGGGAATAATATATCGGACTTTTTAGTTGAAAAGATCTGATATATCAAAAAGAGATTTGTAAAAGTTGTAAAAAAGAAAAACATTTTTATAAAACTGCACAAAAAATTATTATTTTTTATATAAAACATTTTGATAAAAATGCACAAAAAACTTTTTTTATAAAAAAATATTTAAAGAATTTTTTGTTAAAAATTGTTTAAATATTTTTTAAAATAATTTTTTTTATTATTAACTAGAAAACCTTTGATTTTTTTTTTTAAATTTATCGAAAGTTTTAGTAAATACAAAATATTAACATTAAAGTTTTTGTAGTTACATATTTTGAGAGTTTTATTTATTAGTTAAACAATTTTTAATATAGAAAATTTCCGTAAAATTTTTTGTTAAAATAAATTTGTCATATATTTTGATAAAAAACAATTTTTAAAAATTTTCTATGCAAAGAAAAACATTCAAGTTTTCGGCAAAATAAATTGTTTGAACTTTTTTTTAATTAATTCAAATTTCCTAAAAATTCTCAAAAAAAAAAATATTTTCTTAAATTTTTATTGAAAGACATTTGTAAAAATATTTTCTAAAATTAAAACTTCGTTAAAAAATCTCTTAAAAAATGGCCTTTGCCACTAAATAATTTTTACTGTAAATTTATATAATTTCCTTAAATTTTTGTTTGTTTTTAAACCATTAAATCTTTTTGTTTCAATATACATATGAATATTTAACAACTCATTAGTTTTAATACTCTTTAACGGTGAAAGGTACTTTATTTAATTGTTCTTAAAATTGTTATTAATTATTTCTAAACCCTCCTCAATCCAACAAGGGCTTGTACCCTTTTCTATGCTGTAGTTAAAGAAGCTTAACATGGAGCAGGAGTAAGATCATTAAATCATGTGAAGTCTATTGAAACTTTCACCTTTTTAATAGGTTTTAATCAATTTCCGTTTCCTTATTAAACACCTACGCACATGCATACACACACACACACACGCATAAATTAAAATAACTCATTTGTGGCTCCATTTATAAAAAAGCAAATACTCCTTATTTTGCCCCTTTCTATATTTTAGCTTATGCAGTTACATTTGTATACATATATTATCTATGTCGATAAAGGATGTATTTAATTTATATAATTGTATTTTATAGGGTTTTTCCTTTTACATATGTGTGTGGAAATGAATATGTATGTGTTTTGGTTTTTATATGCTCTTATATAGTCAACCATTTAATACTTAACTTATTTAGTTAAGCAATGCACAAGCACATTTGTGTATTTGCCTTCAGAGAGAACAAGCTTAATTATATACTTCAATAATGTAAGAATATATCTTTGATACTAACGAATCTTATTAATCATGATGCCACACAAGTAAATGTTTTGAATGCAGACACTTTTTTTTACAATTTTTGATATTTAAGTAAAGAACATTTACTACTAAAAGTAAAATAGAATCTAAATTAAAAGAAACAAGTAAGATCGTTATAATTGGCTGTGCCAAATCCTATGTACCCTTCATTACGTGTACTTATGTATGTATGTATGTGTCTATTTACATGTCTGAAAGGTATTTAAAGTCTTTGCTGATTCTGGGTAAATTAGTATTTTTTGAAATTTCACAAAATTTTTTTGTATAAAAAAAATTGTATTTTTGTTTATATTTAGTTAATTTTTATTTCCCAAAAGGCATGTCTTAAATACGGTGTTATTTTTCCTTCTCATTTATTTCTTTTACAATGTCCAAAGCTTACAACCTAAAGTAACTATTGCACTACTTGCTACTTTAAGGGTATATTTTTAGGAATATTGCAACCCTTTAACATACTCACATCAAGCATACACATATAAAACGTTTTCAAATCCGATTATGATTTTACTATCTATTGTGTGTTTTCCTATGCCTCTTTTTCTCCTTCTCACCCTCCATCTCTTTGGAAAGAATTGTGTTCATACAGGTGAAACTAAAATGAAATAGTAGAGGGCTTAGTGCAACTTCTTGGATTGTAGTTTAATGTACACTGAAAAAAGTTACTTCAATGTACTTAGTTGCGTTTTTTATAGCTTTCGTTTGTTTAATAATAAAAAAATTGATTTTTCGTTTAGAAAAACATAAAATATCATATAAGTAACACAAAGAAAGCGTATCTTCATTGGACCACAACCCTTTTTTTGGTATCTTGAACAGCTACTTAAGAGGGAGTATTGGTTCCTTGCTTGAGGCAAAATTTTCTCATTATTGGAAAACTACTACAGGCCTCAGAAAATCGAAGCATTTTGTTGACCTGTCCCGAAACAAATCCCAAAAGTAACTATCATTCGACAAAAGCGACCTTAGTTACTATCAGGCTGGTTTATGGGACTTTGTGACCTTAGATGCCATCAATTAACTATAGGGAACGCTGAGATTAAACAGTGCAAATTCAGTGAGACGAGTGATCTTCGAACGTGCACTGTGCGATTGCCCGCAAATGACGTGCAGAATCAATTTCCTTGGTGGGCGCTTATGACCCCGAAGGAGATATACGGTCTCTCACCTAGTAGGACAATTGGGTTCATTCGGAACCTACACCTGTCTGGGTAAAACAAGAGGCTGCACAAAAGATCTCAAGGGTCGTAGTGCCCTTGGCCTTCGTAGGATAATAATAATAATAATAAGGTGCTTGTTACTTGCTTCGCAAAGAATATATTAAGTGTTTTGGAAACCATATCAAATACCAAAAGGGTTTATTATTTTTTTCGGTGTAATTATTTCTATTAAATACATATTGTTTTTTGTTATATTGATGTACATAAGTACATAAAGTGTCTAAAAGACTAAACGGTGTCTTTGTGTAGATTTGTGTCGTATGTCTGTCTGTCGAGCAAGACAAGAACGAAAAAACGTCTTTTGTTCAATGAGTTAGAATTAATTACATTTGACAAACGAACAATTTTCCCTGTCATTTTGTTGTTTATATAAAAGGGCTAGTTAGAGTTTGAGTTTATTTCTTTTTGGCTTTGTTTTATTATATTTCATTCGGTTTAATTTTTTTTTATACTTTTTGTAGCTTTTATTAGCAGTTACTGGATTTCTATCATTTTTCTTTTAAACACTATAAAATAGATACAGATAGCAGAGAAGCTTTGAATTAAATACATTAAAATATTGGAAGCAACATTTTAATATTGGAACAATACGAAAACTAAAAACGGAATTTTCTCACTAACACTAGTAAGAAGTAGATTTTCAGTCTGAAGCTTCCAATCTAGTACTTATCTTAAGGTTTCTTTTTTAATTTATAGCCTGCAATTTTTTTTCTTACTCCCACTATTTTTCTGAGGTTTCTGTTTCACTTTATTGTCTTGAGTTTTTATTGGGTTTGTTTTTCCTTCTCAAAGTAAATGTCTGTGTGTTCTTTTCATCTAACATTTAGCTGCAGGGTTATTATATTACTATCATGTCTTATTGTTGTTTTTTTTTCTTTTGAATTTTAAGTGAAAAGCACATTTGTATAGTATTTTTTTCTTCTTGCCATTTTTTTGTGTTGTTGCCAACCTTATTTGAGTTTGTCTAACTGTCTTAAAACAAAAAGCTTATCTTGTCAAATCGTTTGCTGACATTGTTAAGTCAATGTGGTCACTATTAGTTTCAATTGATCTTTTGGATTTTATTTCACTTTTTTGTGTTCTGTCTTTAAATTTATTAAAGTCAACAACTGACTGGTGGTTTTGTGGGACTTAGCGTTAGTTGTATCATTGAGGGACTTACAGAATTTTAATTGAAAAGTGTTACGTAGTGGGGGACATTTTTGGGTTTGTTTAAGTTTGATAAAAAAAAATTTCTTGAAATTTATAGTTGCTTGTTACAAATGAGGAAAATCAGATGAATAAGCGGACAAACAGACTTTGCTTAATCATATGATCCAATATGTAGTAAGAGACTAAACTTACTTTTACTTTTTTTAAATCTAATGGCACATTTTGACTTTTTTTTTGATATGAGAAATTTATAAACATAAGTTTTTCTACACACTTTAATGTGTACCTTTTTTTAATAGCCACTGAAGGATTTAATTTATTAATTTGCCATAACATTATTTTTAAGCACTCTTGTTTTGCCCTTAATTTATTTTAATTACTATTAAAAATATAATAAAAATGTTTAACTTCTTCTCTGTTCTCACATATTAGCCACATTTTTTCCCCCCAAAAAGTTCATTACACTCCTAGAACATAATTTCATTTCCAGCCTATAAGTTTTTAATTTTTTTATTTTTATTTAATTTTTGCACTTTGAGCCGTAATAAATCATATTAATTTTACGGCCACATTATTAAAATGGCTTTATAACGATTCGCCTTTCATTTCATTTAAATTTTGTAGCTGTTAAGTGTTTTTGCTATTGTTGTAATGGCTGTTGTTTCATAAAAACAAATTTTACCCTATTAGTTGATTATAAATTTCATAATTTAACAACAATAATATTACGTAGATTTTAACACAAACACAAACATACACATAGTATGTATTTTGTGTTCGCAGAATATAAACGCAACATGCTGTGCAATTCAAATTGTAATTAATTTCAAGTGATTTCATACAATTTCTGACTAAAGAGTTAAACGGATGCGTTGTAAATATCCTTTTATCAAATTACAAACAAGAACTAAAAATAAATTTGTGTGCATATTTGTGTATGTGTGTTTGTGTAGATGTTCAGAAACTCTCGAATATACTGCTTACTCATATAAACATATTTGTATGGGTGGTGAGTGTGTGTTTATATAAAAAAAAAACCAATGGATGGTTTGATGGTTGGCTGTTGCTTAAATGTTTGGTTACCATAAGCAACCAACATTGGAATACCATTGAAAATTTTTAGTTTGTATTTTAAAAACAATAAACCCGTTAAAGAAACTCAGGTTCAGACAACAATAGCACAGCGTTGGCAGAAGTAATATGAGTTAACTGTATTGTTTTTTAAAGTGAAAGCAGTAAGTGAATAAAGGCTATTTGATTTTGGCAAAAGAACAGCACCAGCATAACGTGTAACACAAACGTGTGAGAGCAATGTCCAACAGTTCAGAATCAGTTGTGCTTGTTTAGAACTGTTGTTATATTTAAATTAATTTAGAAACTTTTAACGTAAAAGGATAACAATTTTTATTTGATGCTTAAAATCAATTTTAGCAATTTTTGATTAAAAATATTTGGTTTTTATTTGCTTAAGTTACTCTTTAAATGATTTTTTATTTGAAGCTGAGATGACACCTATTCATCATATTGATAGTCAAATGTTGAGAGCACGTAGTTAAGAATATTTTTTTTTAGCATGAGATAATGAAAGTAAGCAAAAATAATATAATTAAAGAGTGTTCTGTCACAATTTTTACGTGTTGCCACCCTTTGATCATTGATACTCCCCAATCATTTTTAATGTTCAAATATTTATGGCTAGAACAGAAAAAACTTTTTATTTGATTTCAGTTAGATATTTTACCACACAACATGAAAGCTTTAAAACTTATCAAATATAGATATAAATGAAAATGTAGATGGTTAAAGTAATTATTAGTCAAGTGTTCACATGTACAAACTAAAAAGAAATCAACTGGGAGCTAAAAAATAAGAAAAAGGGCTTTGTTTCTTTCAAACTGCTAAAAGTTTCAATAACAATTTCACATAGTGATAATGTTAAAATGAGAAGAGTGTAAACAATTCACTGAACACTTTCTTATAGTCCCGGTAAATATTTACTATTCATGCTCAAAAGGGGCTGGTTTCATCCAGCGTTACTTTATACCGTCTGGTAGCTAGTATTTATGACACCAGTATGCATAAGAGTGAGATTTTTTTACATAAGACTCCTTTTGTGGTGTTATGACGTCAATGACAACCGACGGCGGTAAAATTTCAATTACAATACTAACAATGCTGTATGGTTGTGTGTTTAATTTTGTTCTTGTTTCTGTTAGCAGATGATCTGGTTTTTGTAGTCTGAAACTGCGAGGAGTATAGTTGTTGCCAAACGATGCTTGTTGTTGTCATTTAACTTAATAATTGTTTAATGTATATTAACACGGCAACTGTTGCCATCACATTTCTTTAGAATACAAATTTCAAGTCTGTCAGTATTTTCAGTAGTATTTTTATACCAATAAATAATTTACTATCAACACCAAATCATATAATTTTACCCAAGTCTAATAAGGTTCTTTCAAAATATTTACTGGGTTTCGTAACAATTGCTTCTCCCCCACCTTGTTTGGATTTTTATAATAAAGTCTACGCTGGCTTTTATCAAACTGTTTTTCCATTGTACCAGTTATTTTTTTGTTCATGCTCACAAGCTATTGTTAGGTGCTGGTAACACTGCTAAATATTGAAAATATTTTATATATTTAATCGCAATACCCTTTCTGATGTTTAGTAAAAATTTATTTTATATTTTAAAGGGATAATAGGGGTTTTTTTGCTGACATTTTAATAATGACATTTTTAGTTTTTTGTATTAAATTTTAGCATATTTCATGAACTTAATGGTTTATGAGGAATTAATTGTTGGAAAATTAATTGAAATTTTCATTTAATTATAACATGTATTTTGTTGAAGCTGCTGAAATTACCATCAACTTCAAGGGGGGGTAAAAGGTAAAACAAAACAAAACAAAAGAAAAAAACAAAAACATTTTTGATATACTACAGAAAATATTATATTATTATTAAATTTAAAGATTTTTAAAAATGTTTGCAAAAGTAGAAATGTTGATAAATGTTTATTGAAGAGAAAATTTGTATAAATTTCTGTTTAAAAGAAACGAAAAGAAAATAATAAAGAAAGATATATAATATACATATATATACATATATTTAAATGTTATTAATTTTGTTTTTAAATTTTATTATTTTTTTACTACAATTTTTAAAATTTTTTTAAGGAAAGGGGTTGCTCCTTTAGAAAAAATTTATTATATTGATTTCTTCAGATTTTTTATAAATATTTTTATTTGAAAAAAATTATTTATAAGTTTTCCTTTAATTCCCATTATTTTGATATATGGATAATTAATTTATTTTTTATCACCTTTATTGCTTTTAACAAAATTATTTGAAATTTTTTTAATTTATTCATATATGTATGAAAGTTATTTAATTTAATTTCCATTGTGTTTAATTTTGTTTGCATTAACTTCAAGTGTTGGAGCTAAATCTCTTTTTTAACATAAATCTGATGATTTTTTTGTTTCATAGTTACATTTCTTAATGTTTTTCTCATAAAACATTAAAATAATATACATCTACAATAAGAACAAACAAGAAACCTCTTAAATCTCAATGGACAAATTTCCTGTTGTTGTTGCTGTTGAAAACGAAGAAAAAAAAACACATAAAGATAAATAAAATCTCTTCAAAACCATTAAGAGGGAAAGAAAAAATTTAATCCTAAACATTTATTTTAACTGAGATTTGTTTTAATTTTTATTTCTTACGCTTGTTTGCCTACACTTAAGTATAATTTATTAACAAATTCTTGTTTTATTTTTTCTCTCTCTCTCTCTTTCTCTTTCTTAATCCCTCTTATTTTATAATACCAACTTGTGTAGAAAAACATAAACAACTGTAACTAAAGCAACAACAAACGGAGAAAAGATAATTATAAAATAGATATGAGTTCTCTGAACGAAAAAATTAAGACAAAAAAAAGAAAAACAGGGAAATGTAAAATTAAATTAACTTAAGCTTTTTTAGCGGGTGGGAGAAGAAAAATTATAATTTCTAGATTAGGAAAGTGAAAAATAGGAGGTAAATTAGTAAAAAAAAAGCTTTATAGTTTTGTAAGGCTGCGAAAAAAAGGAAGACCCTCTTGATAAGCACATATATAACGAAAAATATAAGATTTATAAAAAATAAACATTTAAGTAAAGAAAATCCTTTCAGATTAGCATTAGAGTTACTGCAATAATTGGAAAATGTATGAAAAAGTTTCGAAAATAAAAATAAACTGCATTTTCGCATACAAATTTGTTTTTAATACAAAAAGTAATAAAACACCTTTAAAAAGTACAATTAAAACTTTCAACCTTTTTTTGTTTTTAAATCCCGGTATGTTGTACTTATTTTTGGCCTTAGACCCTCAACACTTGAAAAAGAAATCCAGATATGGATGTTGCAAGTTTGTTCTTAACCATAAACTGGAAAAAAGCTAAGAAACAAAAGTGTAAAGGAAAAAAATAAATAAAAGAGGCCATTTGAAAGGCAAGCAACGATTTTGATAATAAAAAAAATATATATTGATTACCATAAACTTTTTTTTTATAATCGAGTGTCATAGGATACTTCCCCTATGTGACTTTTAGCATTCTGTTGTCATAAAATACTAATACATATGGAACACAGTGTAACTGCAGTTAGTAAATTTTTTAACGACTCTTTAGAAAGGAAATTTAAAAAGCGCTTACAGTAAAATATACTTTTTTAAATATAAAAAAATGTATCAAAACTTTTATTGAAATTTTTATAAATTAAATTTTAAAATTTTTATAAATAAAATTTTCAAACAGTTTTTATTACAAGAAAATAAGTATTATTGAAATTTTTTATAAAAAGAATAAAATGAATAAATTATTTTCGTAAAAAAGCTATTAATTTTTTTTATAAAATATTTTAATCATTTCATTTAAAGAAATTGAAAAAATTAATTCTTAAAAAATTTCCTACATTACATTATATGAAGCAAACATGTTTAAACAATTTTTCTACAAAGACTAAAATTATTAAATGCTTTTTTTAAAAGTTTAAAATTTAAGCATCATTTGTATTTAAGAACGTTTTATTTATTTTAAAATATTTTTATTATTTTGCTTCAATTTCGTTGCTCTGGAATAGACTTTTTCTATTTAACTTAAATATGTTTATTTTTTTGCATATTTTTCTTGTATTTACTTTACCAGTCTCTTATTCCCTGGTATTCTATGAGTACCTTAACATTGTATCTTCTTTATTTTAGGTGGAAGTGTAGATAATAATTTAAATAGTCACTTGATACTAAAACCCGGCCATTATTATTTGTCTTTTATGTTGTTGTCTTAATCTCTCCTTGTTAGCTTTTTTACTTTGTCAAGATGAGGTTTTTCTTTTAGAGTTGTTTACTTTTTTTTTGGCTGTAAATTATTAGCGTCTTTCAGTTGGTTTCTTTTTAATAATTTATGTGCTTATATGAACCAAAGACGGATGTAAAATTCTTGTATTTTAAAAACTACCTTAAATCATATGTTCTAAAGAGAGTTTTAAAAATAATTCTCGTTTATTTGGTAAAACTACAACTTAAAGTTACAACTCAATGGATAATGCCAGATATTTTTTTGATACAATTTTTACTTGCAGTTGCTTAATCAAATACTCTTCTTTATTGGCTTTTGTTAATGTGAGTATAAATCGTTTCGATTAATTTTTAAAGAGCCCTGTAACTAAACCTTAATATTCCGAGAAATCATATACTCATTTCAAAAATCATCCAGATAAAGACGAAGAACAATTAGTTTTTTTTATATTTTTAATGAAGAAGATTATGATGATTAAAATGATTATTATAAATGTTGCCTTGCCATAATCATAACAAAAATAATTTCTTATTTACTTATGTATGTTTGTTCGTATTAACCGTACAGACAGACGGACGGACGGACATGTAATTACAAAAAATAATGATAATAATAGCCAACCTAATGAAAAATTTTGACAACTTTAATGATGCAAAAATGCAGGTTCAAACTAAATACAAACACAAAAATATATCAAGGGGAAAAAGAAATGGTAGCGAAGCATTCAATAATAATAGAAACTTTATTGTCTTAAGGGTTTTAAAAGAGCGAAGGGTAAAGAAAGGAAAATAAGACTCAACCCCATACCAATCATATACACAGCTTTAGCTTATACTATCACTTCCCTTTTTTATTACTTATAGAAATGCATAAATGTAAGTAAAACAACCAGCATATAATTAAGTGTCGGTGTGCGTATGCACATACATACATATCTTTTATTTTATTCATGTGTGAGAGTAAAAGTTTAGAGAGGCTTAATGGGGTATGTAATTGTATTTTATATGTGTTTTTTTTGTTGTTGTTAATATATAAAAAAGGAAACGGCGCCATTTATATGTCTGTCTTTCATTCATTTTCAAGGATCAGGATGTGGAGATATTTTTTTTGATACCGGTTTTCTGGCGGTAATTATTAAATATGGGAAAATTACATTAAAAAAAGGTACGATTTATCATTCATAAGATACATTAAAAGCCAACCAACAAAACAACACTGCCATCAGCATGCAGACAGCTATCTAGTCGACTATACCACCTGGCTACTAACTGCCTGCATATGTGAAAGTTAAAACCAAAATTAATATAGATGAGTCTGTGCATTTAAAAGAAAAAGGGTGTTATTTTAAAAAGTGTTATGGGACTAGTTTTTTTTTTATAAAAAAATTATTAAATTAAAAAATTTGCCACAAAAAAAAAACACCGTAAATAATAGGAAAAGTCTTAATAAAAAATGATTATGAAAAATTCTCTAAAAATTAAAAAGTTTACCAATATTTTCTTTATTAATTTTTTTAATTCTCTTAAAACTAAAAACTTTCTAAATTATTTTTTTAAATTTTTTGTAAACTCATAGCCAATTTTTTTAAAATAAGAAGCCTTTTAAATTTGCTTCTAAAAAATATTAAATCGAAAACTATTACAAGTGAAATAATTTCCTTAAGAAGACTTTTTTTTGATTCGCTCTAAATATACATTTTTTAAAGTTCTGTAAGTAGAGAATAATTGCAAAATATTCTCTCTCTATTTCCTAATAAAAATGCTCTTTAGATTTATAAATGGAAAATTTTTAAATTGGTTAAAGATTATTTGCCAAATTGTATAATAAATAGGAAATATTTCAAAATCTCTTATAAAAGAAAGAATTTAACACAAAATTCTTTTTAATTGAAAATGTACGCAAACATTTTGCTTTACATACAACAACACAAAGAATAGTTTTCTGGATATTCTATTTGTATTGAGATTTTTTTGAAATTCTTTTTTTTTGCATCTCCTTATTTTAATTAATTATTATTAAAGTAATAATACGAAAATTGTTCAAAGCTTTAAATAGTGAATAGAAAATGTATTTTTTTTGTACGAAATCATTGTTACTTTATATTTCATACATCTCCAGTTCTGCATAATCTTTTTGCGACTTACAAATAAATAATTAGAATTTATACTCGCATTCGTAAGTCTGCTATTATTAGAATTAGATTATATATGAACATTCAATGTCTATATCATTCTCATGTAGGTAAAGGAGAGCTTATTAAAGTGAAATTATAAAGATAAGGAAAAACATATAAAAAGGGATATAATTATTATAAGAGAAACTTATGTGTATTTGTTAGAACTAATTTTAGCATAAATATGAGTTTTTATTTAAGTAAGTAAAGTAAGTATACGTGTGTTTGTGTGTATAGAAAAAGGTATTGCGAAGAGAGTTTAATTAACACCACACAAAAAAATCTTGCTTAATACGATGTAGATTAAATGGTTTCATTTATGTAGTAAATACGTAGTTTAGTTCAGAAGTTTTTGTAAGAGATTTAGTTCAAATTGTTTCTGTAAATGACAAATTTAATGAAAATATTCGAATTTAGCTATAAACATAAAAATTTATGAATAATTATTTATTGGAAATTTTGTATGAATATATTTTAATTAATGGAAGAGAACTTTTTTAAAATAATTAAAAAATAAAAATGACATATTAATTACCTAAAAATATTAATAATATTTTGAAGTTTCTTATAAGCATTTCACATTATTGAAATTTTGAAATTAAAGCATTTAATGCATCGGTAGGTAGACTTAAAATTTCTTAAAAAAATTTAATAGAGTTAAATTCAAGACCTTAAATATAACTTCTGGTAAACGAAAAAGGGCAGAAATTTTGTTTGTCTCAAAACTTTTCAGCCGACACTTTTGCAACTGTACAAAACCAAATCAAATTAACAATGATTTCTAACAGAAGTTGTTCAGTTTTTGTTTTATTTTTTTTTGGTTACTTTCTAAAATTCCAACTTCTACTTTTAAGCAACGTTAAGCAAAGAGGCCTTACAAAAACGTGTTGTTATGCTTTATTTGGGCTGGCAATAGAAAGTTATTTTATAATTGTAGCTGTAGGGCTTCTATTACGTCTGATAAGTTATAATCTTCTTTACAAGTACACACACAAACATTTACAGTTACACAGTTTGAAATGGCTTAACATTTTTGAAATATTTACAAAAAGGGTAAAAGATGATGCTAAATTTATAACATAATCCTTAACAATAATTTAAAAAATTTAATAAATTTTACCTATGCAGGGCCAATTGCTCACACCAGCCTAATTAAGAGAGATTTTGAGTTTTATTTCTTGTTAAACGGTTTTCAAAACGCAGTTGCTGGGAAAACATGTAACATTTTAATATTAATTTTAATTGTCACATTTGTGGGTTTAATTCACCTTTACAGGTTGTGTAAAAAAATTAAATTCCGTTTTATTTAATTGTTTAGCAAAGAAAAATATTAAACAAAATGCCTTAAATTTTAATTGGTTTTATTTTTTTCATCTGCTTTTTATTTGCTTAATAAGAGGAATAAAAAAACAACAACAAATAGTATTTTAACAATCCCTGCCATATAAACAAGCTGTTATGTAAATTTGTTAAAGTTAACACTGCTTTTTTTATATATTTAATGCGTAAAAGTATTTTTATGTGTGTGTGTGACTTTATTTTTACATTTGTATGTGGTTGTTTCTATTATAATCGCCTACTCTTTATACGATTGCAAATACCGCTGTAAATGTATGACTGTTATGTGTAAATATTTTTGTTTTTCTATTGTATGTGTGTGTAACTAAAATATTCATGTGAAAATATGGAATTTATACATATTTTTTTCTGTTTTTACACTGAATTTTTTCTAGTGGAATTGTAACCATGACGAAATATGTTCAGAAAAATATTCAGCTCTTGGTATTTCAACATTTTTGCAGTATGTTTTGCTTTTTTTTTAACATTTATTTCTGATGAATTTATATGTGTAAAAAAAACGATTTTTTAAAGTTGTTTGTGTGTATTTTAATGATAATTGCAAAGTCGTAGCAAATAATAATAATTTTACAAGTAAAACTACATATTTAACAAACGAAAATTTTTTTCAAAAAAACCCATTTACGTAAAATGTAAAGCTTTCGTTGTATTTATGATTAAAATAAAACATCTGATAGTAATTAAATAGAAACGTTGTGTAGGCTTTAAAAACACAAATTTTTATAAATATGTAGTGTTAATATCACAGTCAGCATGACGACCTTAAAACCGACTAAAGCCATGTTGTCAAAGCTATTGTTAAAAGTAATTTTTTTTGTGGGAGGGGAGAAAAGACGTTCAATTTGCGAAGCTGAAATCAAAATATGTTGTCAAATGTCTATACATATATACCGAAAAGTCTATAATATGTAATTATGAAATATATTATCCTATTGAAAAAACATTTAGATGTTTGACTTAATATTAAAAAATGTTTGTTTCACATTTGAGTGATCAAGAGTTATACAATTTGTAAGCCTACTTTCTACTCTATGCTTGTTTACATTAAAATGTAATTTAAACAATTTAAATTAGTAAAAAATGTTAAAAAACTCTTTTGAATAATGGAAAAAAATTAAACTACATACATATACATATATATATATTTCATATTTTATCTTTATATATATAATTCGACTGTACGTGTGTTTGTCACTGAACTCCTTTTAAACGGCTGGACC
>NDXZ01141091.1:0-10206 GCA_003055125.1 Paykullia maculata | reverse complement strand
CTTTGTTAACAATATCACCAAAAAGTAACCACAATAATCGGCAAAAGTGGTGACTGGAGACACATGACCCCAGGCTTCCTGCAGGGTATGTATGGTATATATAATTATATGTATGTATGTATGTTTGTGTGTATGCATGCAAGAGAATATGTTTGATTTTAAAGGTGTTTGAATGCAATTTATTACTAGAGTTAGTGTGAATTTTTGACGAAATAATAATGATGCTAAAAAGGTGTTTGGTTTTTAGTTTAAGACTTTTTCTTTAAGAGTAAGTAGATAGTAAGGTGGCTCGAATCTACAAACGTCACGAAAAAATCATTAAAAGAAGCAAAATTGTAAAAACCTCAAAACAGAGTGCTAAATATTTTAAATAGAAAACCAAATTTTTTGTGACTTTCACCTCCCATGGCCCCAAAACATCAAATTCCGTTTACAGCATCATTTTTGAACTTGACAAAAGAATTTGTTAGGAACCATGAAATACATATATCAAACAATATGTGTTAATTAAGGCCACTCTAATAATAAGAAATATCTTAGTTTACAAACATATTTTTTATTTATGTATTTAGTTTTTGCTTCTTTCCAATATATCCCGTGTATACACGTTCGTTCTTGTTTGGCCTGATTCTACATTAATCATGCATGCAAGTACATGATTTTTTAATACATCCTAATAGCGTTGCTTTCTTTTACTCCAGCATAAAATATTAATAAATCTAATTTTGTTTTGCCATTTTTTCTTCTACGTTTCAATTTCTGCTATTGTAAAATCTAATTCATGCAGATGATGTAGAAGTATGTAAATCCATGAGATGCCAATGACTTTACAAATGTTATAGTATATTTTTTTGTACGTTGGATACAATTTGTGATTATAAATTTTTTATTAAATCAACTGCATGTTGCAAAAGCACTTGAGAATTATGCAGCATTTCTGATATTCATATTTTGTAAAAGAGAAGAATTTTTTTGAAAGAGAATGACTGCTGATACTGTTAACTGACAGTAGACTTGTTTTAAGGCCATCGCTTTGATAAGTTTTGGTACAAAACATTTGATTAAAAGACAAATATTAACCTTATTTTGATACTTTAAGAGAAAAATTTATTACTTATTATTAGCTTCTGAAGATGGTATTTAAAAGATGACAAAACATTATGATTAATAATAATTTATTCAATTTTGTTTTTTATTTCAATTTTACACATTTATTTTGGTGAATTATAAGCTAAACATCTTTAACTCTTCATCAAACAAAATGTAATGGTTTTTTATGAAATGGTGTTTTATTTCTTGTTTGGTTGTATTTTCGTTTCCTATTCAGATTCAAACTTTCAAGAGCTAAATTAAAACTTTTCATAAATAGTTTGTTTTCCTTATACTGAGTAATGTTTTACTATTCTCCCAAAGCTAGCAGCAGCATGAAGCTTGTAAAAAATGTAATCTTAAGTATATTGTTAATGTAAAAAATAAATTACACTGTTATTATAGTGTTTAGTAAATTCATTAAAACTAAATTGTTTATCCATTAAGTTTTTTGTTATTTTTAATGCTGAATTTATGAACGAAAGCGACTTAATTAATATATGCATTGAACCACAGATATTATCACTCTGTATCTATAATTGTATCTCGGTAATGTATGCATGTTAAATATTATATAAAAACACCCGCACATGCTACAAATAACATAACAAAAATTTATGCATGCGTGTGTGAATGTATTAGTATGTGAGTATGTGCTTAACTAAATTTGTAAAATAATAACGGTTATTATTTACAAACCAAATTACAAGTGTAAATAGAATTTAGATAACAAAACAAGCAAATACATTTAATGAAAAACAACATACAAATACAAAAAACATACACAAATATACTCGCGACTAATAAAATAACTAAATAACTATGTTAAACCATGTAATAAAGGGAGGATAAGCGCTAAATAAACTTTTAAATAAATAAAAAGTAAAATTAAACAAACAATAATTTAAAAACGTTTATACAAAATTTTTGATTTTAAACATGCTGTTTAGAAATGATTGGACATTTAGCTAATGTCATAAATTTAAAAAAAAAATTTTAATATATTTTTAAATATATAAATAAATACAAGCTTGCGATGAAAACATTAATTATAATCAAATTAAATAATAAAATCAAAAATTTAGTATGAATTGATTTAATAACCTGATATAAAGCAGGAACTACAGAGGATGTCTTAGAAAAGGTAACATATAAGTAAAGTTTAACAGCCTTAAATTTTTATGAAAACAACATTGTGTTTTTTTTACGATAATTAGTATTACGAAATGTCAAAAACTAAAATAAAATTAAAAAGTATAATAGTGTTCCGACAATAGGTGTGTTCCAGAAAACTTTGGGCATGTTTCTGCATAAGAGAGTAAAAACAAAAAATTACGTTCTCAAGCTATTAAACTTACTAAAAACTTCTGGAACGCGAAAAACCAAAATATTGTGTGCGCGTAATTTATTGTTGCCAATTTATCGGTAAAACTTATGACCGAAACATGTGCATCACTGGTAAACAAACACGTTTTTATATTTAAAGCTAAAGAAACACCACACAAATTTACGTTATAAAATAATTAAAAAGAATTTTTCATTTTTAAGTGTTTTAAAACTTTATTTTCAACACTTTTTTTCAAAAATTAAATTTTTATATATGTAAACAAAAAACCAGCTGATCATTTTGTTCGTGCACAAACTTACCCAAAGAAAAAGTGTGTGCATCTTTGAGCATGAAGAGAAATTAAATTACTCTCTCGTGCACATTTTTTGTTCCCTTAAACGCTTTTTGGGTAACTTTATGTTACTTTGTGCATCTTCTGGAACACTCCTTATATGTTATGAAATGTAAAAAAATACGTAAAGAAATCTGACAGTCGTATGGCTCTCATGCTCTCTTTATTTTAAGAAATTTTTTTAATCACGTATGATTGTCAATTATATCAGGGTTATGTTGTTTTTAATTTTATTTAAAATGACACTGTCTCATAAAAGTGATATACATTTTTTATTTAAGTTTTTGCCAATCACAACAAAAATCATTTTATTTTGCCTTTACAAAAACCCCATGAAATTCTTACGACTTGTAGAATAGTGTGAAGCAAGCACAAGTAGTCTTTGTAACACTTACTAAGTTAGAATATAATTTAAATTTTATTTTTATATAAAAAAACCTACCTTTAGTATCTAAAAACTCATCCTCTAATGAGTTACTATTTATATGCTCACTATTGTAATAAATTTTAATGTCCATTATAATTTCATAAACTTTTTAAACACCGTTATCAACCAGACAATAAAAAAAAGATGAACTACTTTATAAACTTTATTGTTGGAACGCCAGAAATTGTTACAATATAATCAAAATGCAAAAGTTTCCACAAAAACAATGCAAGTACAATGCACAGTGGGGCCTAGTTTACCTTAAATGTTTTTAAACTTAGGCAGACTTCATTTTTTCAGAATTTACTTTAGTTATTCGAAAACCAGTTAAAATTTTTTACTACATAAACTATACATACTTGAATATATATAAGACTCAGCTACTACGAACTACATAGTTGTTAGATTTTTTCTACACAAACAACAACAAAAATTGTTATAGTATTTGCTGTGTTTTGTTACTAAAGTGCACAATGGTAACATAAATGCCAAATAGAAATAGTATTGCCAGATAAATAAAGAAAAAAAGAACTTCACTATGATTAGTGGTTACCCTACTATGTGGTAATCGGTACAATATCCACATCGTATCAACTGATCTTGTTACTGCTGCTAAATATATAACTTAAGATTGTAAAAAAACTTTCATAAACTGTTTAATCCCGATGAATTACCTTAATTATGTAATATAATTATAAAAAAGCTTGTGTTAATTTCCATATTAATACGTTAGACATCTGAATTCATGTAAAGCTTTTACAAAATATTGAATAACCCAAAACTCCGTAATTTATTGAAGAAAAACTTTTTTAAGATGTCTCTGATATTTAGGAGCTTGTGCCACGAAGCAAATTTTAACAACGTTTTCAGAGTTAAAATGCCTTTTAGGATATGCTTCACATTTCCGTATTTAATATACAAGTGCTGGCAAGACTTAAACTAAGCATTAATCATAAAAAATTAGATATGATTTTAGGTGTGTTTTTCTGGAATTTAAAAGATAACTGCTTTAATCATATACACTGGAAAATAGTTGTTGCTGTAATAACCTTAGTTCTTACTATTCATTATTATTTATTGTTATGGAACAATTTTATTGTTTAGGCTGAAAAGCTTCGTCAATACGCAGTAAAGGTATTTTCTGTAATAAATATTCACTGCTACTTAAGAATAATCCAGTTACAAGAGCTGAATTACTTAATTGGCAAAGAACAAATCTGCAACAATAATGAAGTTATTTTCTAAATGCAGAAATTACTACAAAAGTTGGCAGTATAGCAGAAATACTAAGAAGATTTATTTAAACATTTTCTGGTATAGAATTTTATCTTATTTCTCTTAAGTTTTTTCCCACTTTTTTACTTTTAAAATAATGTCTTCTTTTGATATATTTTGCCCTTCTGTAAAAAGATTTCAAAAAGGTTGTGGATAACAAAGCGTACTAGACTAACCTTATAAATACACACACAGCATGGAAAAAATACTTTTAATTTTTTTTTCTGTATCTAATAATAGACTTTAAAATAAAGAAAAAAAAATTTTATCAAAATAAATATAGACTTACATTTATCTATAAACACTCTTATGGTGCACTCTTTAGTTTGCATTTCAAATATTTTAACAACTACCGGCTAGCAGCAACCTGCTATAATATATATGTACATCAGCATATACATCGTTTTTTAATCAAAATTCAAATAAGACGTTTTCATTGGCAGTGTAAGCAAATTATAAACCAAAAAGTAAAAGCCATAATTCTCACTCAAACTGCATCCGGCATTTGCATAATAAATGCTTTTTAAGCAAAGAAATTATTTTCACATAAAAAAAAATTAAAATCTCACTGAAACACTATTTATTTCTTCATCCTCATTATCTTTCAAGTTAATTTACAATCTTTTAAACATAGTTTATATAGTTGTTCAGTCAACCATTATAAATTTCAAACGCACTCTAACATACAGATGTTGTAGCTGTCTGCATACACTACATTCATTTAAAAATTGCCATCATACAAAATGATGAAACATATAATTTAACAAGACCAAAGTCAAAGTAAATAAGAGAATGTGTGTCCATAAAAAATGCTTTAAATTTTTTTAAAAACCAAAGAACTATTTTCAACAATTGTTATTAGCTAAACACCTAACCAAAGAAACGATTTTTGTGAATAACTTAATAAGAACGGAAGTAAGAAAGCTTAAGTTGTTTAAGTGAGAAATAATTAATTAGCTCAAGATATAAAAACTAAAATTGTTTGTTGCAAATTTAAATGTTTTTTTTTTTAATATTCGATGGTTTTTATTCTTACAAATATTCGCTATAGATTGTATAGTTTGAAAGCATTTTTTTAAGATATTATATTCCTTAATTATAACAACTTTCATTTGAGCAAATCAAGCCAACAACACTTTTTTTTATTCTAATTAGTTTTTAGAAATATTTTAGAAAATTTTATGAATTCTTTTTTTGAAAAAATATTTAAAAATATAAACACTTTTGATTAACTTATTTTACCTTAATTTAACGTACTAAATTTTATAACTGTCACTCTATGTATTTATAACTTATTAACATTTCATCTCTATATATATTAAACATCATAGATAGTGCCTACTTATACATAAGTTTACTAACGTTAAAACTCTACAGACTTCAAATTGCAAAAGTTAGAGAATATATATCCATTATAGAATGTATAACACAGTCGAGAGTACAGGCTTGATGTGCAATAACCGTTTGTATACATTTATAAGTAGCCATAGCGGTAGACTCCTTGTTAACACCACAGGAGTTTAAAGCAAAAAGAGCAATAAAGCATAAAATTTTAAACAAAACATGGAAAATGAAGCTAAGGTAAGTGAAAAAAAATGAAAAAAAAAACCAAAAAGATAATACTTAACTTAAACTTCTACTACTTTATGTATATTTTACGGCTAATGTAGAAAACACTATTTATTACATGCAGGAGGTTTTTATAATTTTTTCTATGCTTGCGTACTAGTAGATTCACACACACACACACACAGCCTAACAGCCAGGCGGAGTAATGTCTGAATTAATTATAAATTAATTTAACATTTTCGCCTTTTCTTTATACGTTTTTATTTCTTCCTTTTCTTTTTCTTATTGTTTTAAAATTAACTTTCTTACAGTTACTGAATGTAGTTTATTAACAACTAGTAAAAGTTGTTCATTAAAGTGTGTAGAGACTATAAATCAAAAGTTTCTGTGAAACAACATTTTACAACTTAATGCAGGAGTGAAAGAGCATTTTGTTTTTTGTTTGAAAAATTAAATTAATAAAAAATACCTTTATTTCTAAAAAAATAAAAGTTCATAAAAATTGTTAATATCAGAGTAACAGCGTAACTATACTCACGAGGTTGTCAGTGCGAATGATTGATATTATAAATTATTTATCACTCATACTCGCAGCTGTACTTACACTTTTTACAAAGGGACTGAAATGATGATTAGTTTTATTAAAAGAAAATTTTTATTAGTTCTATTTTTAGGAATGTTTATAACTCACTACACGATTTTTCACAGAAATTAAAAAAAAAAATTGAGATTTAAAATTTTTGGTTTATTCATGGACTCTTTGAGCAAACTCGCCCTTCAATCGGTTAGTTTTAGCACAAGTCTTGCTAATCATTTTTGCTTCATACATCCATAACTTTTCAGATTGGTATTTTATACAAATTTCTGGCTTTATCTGTGATGGACCAGAGCTACATTTTGTACTTTTTTGGAACATTCCTTTTTGTACCCGTTTTTTCTGACAATCATTGCATTCTTCCCATTTCCTGACTCACACACGAGACTATCAGAATTTTCCAGAAATTTTATTTATTGGCCTCAGCAAGGGTTTCAAAAAGAACTGCCAGTGAATGAAGTTAACAGTTAAACAAGATATTATGTGGGTTTGCTTTACTTATTTGACCTTTCATTTATTTTAAACAATTTTATATATAGAAATATTATTATTTCAAATTTTTTCCTGCAATTGAATAAATTCAAAAAAAATTTAATTTTTTTTTATCAATAAATAAAACTTAAGCTGTGGTCACATTTGTAAAATATTTTCCCAAAAAAGCGTGACCACTCAATATTATATATTTTAATTGCTTTATTTATTCAAAAATGTATCTTTGACATTGTGAAAATCTTAACGGATATTTTTGTTTGACTTATTTGATCATGATTGCTAATAAAAAAGCTCTTTTAGGGGCAAGCAGCGTCAAACAATTTCGTGCTTAACATAGGGGTCACGCTTTTTTGAGCAAATATTTGACAAATGTGACCGCAGCTTTAGACAAACATCGCTGTTAAAGTTTTCAGGTAACCAAAGTAAATATATATCTTTGCCACATTAGCTGGCCACGATAGTAACAATTATGTTACCGTTATCCATATGCTGTCAGTGGGGACCGTTATTTAAAGATATTACTGAAAACATAACTAAAAAGATGTTGAAGGAGTTTTTATTTAGAATTGCGCCAAAAACATATCCGTTTTAACCGCATTTGGTTCCAGCAAGATGAAGTCAGACCGATTATGGTGGAACTCCAGCGATGATTTTAAAACAAAATATTATCCAGCAACTCCGATTTCCTTTGGCCGCTGAGGTCACCTGATCTGACTGCAGCAGAGTTTTTATTTATAGGGTTATGTCAAGCAAGAGGTGTACAAAACGAATCCAGGGAATTTGACTGAATTGAAGCAGTTCATTAAAACAATAATTGAGGCGATCCCAAAATTAACCCTTAAGGCCGCAATTAATAATTTGTTTATCAAATGTCGCATATGCGTGGATGAGCATGGAGGTCATTTACGGTCTATCATCTTTAACAACAATTAGTTATGTATAACTAAATTTAAATTGAGTTTTCTATACAATAAAGAAAATAAATGAAATACTTTGAATAAAACGGGTTTTTCAACTTCTTATTCTAGCATTATTAATGCGCCACCCTATATTATGATTTTTGTTTTCTAAAATTTAAAAAAAATATGTTTTCCGGTCCCCGATTTCCCACAAAAAATAAAATCTTTGTTTATAAAATGATATGTTAGTTTGTATACTAATTTTATAAAACTTTAAATAATCCTTCCCATAAGATAATCAACCGTGTAGATCCAAGGACGTATACGTAACATTTTGCAGATAATTATTACACATACTCGCAACTGAACTAACATATTTTGCATATATTTCAACTACAGCATAACTATAATTTACTGTTACTAAGTTTAAAAAACACATTTGCTATAAATCAATATCCAACAAATTATTATAGAAATTGACTTCTATTAACCAAACAACTCGTTATTATTACCAAATAGTAATTACAAAAGAAGCCTTCTTAATACATTAAATTTCTAATCGTGCCAAAAACATAACATAATTAACCCAAGAGCCAATTTGAATAATTTGATAATAGAAAACAAATCATTAATCGAGCTACATGATTTCAGTTCACTTACATGTATCGGCAAAAAATATTTCACTTTAATATCAGCTTAATAAACATTTTTTCTGTCCAATTAAGCATTTATTGATTGTGACAATGAAGAAAAAATTCAAACACAGGTCATATTTAAAATATGCCAGGGCCATGGCCGAGCAAGTTAAGGGGTTTTAAATATTTTAATACAGTTAATTTTTGTATAATTAACAGGAAATGACTTAAATTTAATGCATGTCAAATACAGACTTATGGCAAAATGAAGGCGTAATAAAGTCAAACACACATACATTCATATGCTTATACTGATTAACATAAAGTATTGGAGCGCATATGAACACATGCTGGTAATCATAAAGCTAAAGTTGCTAATTACTAACAAATTCAAATACAACTTCAAACACAAAAGTGTCAAGGCAAGACATGAAAAAGGGACTTCCAACTATGCAAACACGCTAGAGGGGTTTTATGTAAGAATTTGTGTATATTTAAAGTAATGTTAAAAGGTCTCTTATATAACGTAGATATTGGACATTATAGTCTGGTGAATTTTATTATTTTGGTTATTTATAATTTATCTTTGGATAGTTTTGTTATGTATTGCTCACGAGCTGCTCTAATGTTTGCACATGATACATGTCTTTAGTTGTATCTTTAAAGTGTTTGCTAAAGTGGGTCTATTCAGCAGTGTTTTCAAAGCCGTTAAATAATTTAAAAAAAAATCAAAAGTAATTACATAATATTATTTTGAAAATGAAATCTTTAATATTTATTTTGACCGAAAAGTAATTTTTTTCCTATCCCTGGCTTAAAATATATATGTTATTATAATGATCATCTACAAATGAATCAACTTCCTGAAATACTCATAACATCATAAGTCTTGTTGCTTTAAATAATTTTTAGATTCTTTTCTCACAGATTTAATTTCAAAATAAAATTTGCTCGTTATAGATGATGTTTGCCTAAATCAGGGAAAATGTTGAAAATTTTTTAGTTAAATAAATTTTTTCAACGAAACTTCTAACATAGAAATTTTCTAGTTATAGAAAATGTTTAATAAACTTGTAATCTTCAAATGCTTTCTAGTTTTTCCTTTGCTACACAGCAATTGGCAACACTGCACACACATAAACAGTTATCTAATAAGCATCCATAAAATGACTGAAACTGTCAAATAAACTTTATCACTCTTAAATTGTGCAAATATCCATTCATCATCTTGCTAATCATATTAACTATACTTCAGACACCTACACTCATAACATAACATATACATACAAACTTACCCACATAAAACTACTGCCACATGTACACACAACCACATTTAACTTTATACTGGTAAACTGTCAGTCATTCGTAATGACTGTTCATAAAGTCAATTCTAGCTGGCTGCTTATCATTTTGTCAATGTATTTTGTATATTTTCTACATATGTATGTGTGTTAGTATATCTGTGATGGATATATGAATGTATTTATATTTTGGAATCGATAAGTTATGCAATAAATATAATTAATTAAAACAATTATAAAATTTT
>NDXZ01139329.1:0-14869 GCA_003055125.1 Paykullia maculata | reverse complement strand
AGGCCTTTATTCGATTAAATGATATAAATTAAATGAATGAAAAAAACTACTTCAAATTAAGAAGTGGTGATTTCTAAAATAAATAATTTAAATCACAATTGCTTTGTAGTTTGCCATAGCTCTCATATATTAACCCTCCTTCTTTGTTTATATATATTGCATTTTTTTTATATGTGCTTAAAGACTAAATTCGGTTTTAATGTAAATTGGCTCTACTCTCTCATTTGTTTAAACATGTATGACTCTATCTTTTATTTGCCCTTAATTAACTTGACTTTTTGGGGGTGCCTTCACCACAACAAAATGCCTAATCGAAAAATTTTTGTAAAAAAAAAATAAATAATGCAAAACTATTTCCCTTAACCTACTATTTCCTTTCTATTTCTATCAATGATATTGGTATTTAAACAAATTATTTTTAAAAAAATTGTTTTTCCAATATTTTTTTTGTCTTTAACAAAAAATTCATATGCACATGTTTCTATGACCCTTTTTCTTTAAGAAATATTGATTCTTTTCTCTAAACTTTTTGCGTTTTATTACATACATATATATGCAAATATATAGCAAAATAAAGGAACATTTTTCCACATATCTTTTAGCTCTTTTAAAAAAAAAAAACATTAAACACATTACTACATATTCATATACACACATATTTGCTTGGCAGTTCAGCAATTATCTTCTGTCGTTTCAAAGCAAAAAAAGTCACCCTTTTTTTGTTTGGTTTCCCTTGAAAAAAGCAACTTAATAGATAATGAAAAGAAAATTGAATTTTTTTTAAACAACCACAAAACCAGGCAAACAATTTTCAAAATTTTTTTAGCTTGACTACTTTATAGTAATAGAAATGTGTTATTGTAAAATTTCGCAGTCAATGAATAAGGGTAAACATGAGAGTTTAAAAATCTAAATGTTTTCAATATATTATAATTTAACAAATAAAGTCATTAAAGTACAAAAAAAAGGGAATGTGGAAGCAAAAAAGTATATTGTCAACATTTCTAAAGTAACCCTTTAAGGTTAAAAAATCCAAGCCAAATTTAAACATTTTAAAAATTGAAAAATTCGTCGTAAATTTTTTCTAACAAAAAATTATATTTAAGAAAAATATTGTTTTTCCCAGTTAGGAATTTAGGAAACCAATGTTTAACTATTAAAATTGGCAAAAAAAAAAAAGAGTAAAAACACATTAAGTAAACATTATTGTTATCAGTGCTGCCACATATTTGTTTTGTAAAGGCCATTGTTAAAGGTTGTTAAAGAACTCTCTCTTTAAATCGATTATTAAATAAAAAAAACTTTTTGTAAACAAAACCGTTCACAAATTTCCGAATAATGAATAATTTTAAAAAATTATTGACAAATTTTTTTTCTGTAAAACTTACCTTGAAAAAGTTCTCTTTACACACCGCCGACTAATATAAATTATTAAAAAAAAAAGCCGTAAAAAAGGATTTTTTATTCATATACAATTCTGAATCTATAAAAAATAAATTATGTATTAACAAAAATTGTTTATATTCAAAAAATTTTATAAACTCTTCTTTAAAAGTTCCTGATTTTAAAAAAAATGTATTAATTGTTAATTTAAAACACTTATCTAACAATTTTTAACTTATAAATGTTATATTTTTTAAACTTTTATTAAATTTTGTTTTAATTTTTATAAGGTTTGAAAATTTTTTAAATTTGGTTTCGAAAATAAAAAAACTAATGAACATTCCCTTGAAAGAAATTTGTAAATATTTCTTGTTCTTTGTATTGAAACTCTCAAGTTAACGGCGTAAAAACGGTTCTACAAACTTTTTTTTTTAAATCCTATGTATCTTTGAAAACATTTTTATTTTAGAAAATATAAGAAACATACATTGTAAATAGATAATTAAAAATTCTGTTATGAAAAAAAATGTCTGTATAGCTAAGAGATAAACCAAAAAAATATTTGTTTTTATAAAAAATTTAAAAAACTTTCAATAAGTAGAAAAATTCTAGATGAAAACTATAATTAGATTCATATTCTAAACAGTTCCTTTTTTATCGTTTTTCGAAACGAAACTTTTTTTTAATTATTCCGAAAAAATACCTTTTTAAAAAATTCCTCCAGAAAAAAAGTCATTTATATATTATGTAAAAAAAATCATAAAAAGTATATAATATTTCTGGCATCACTGATTGCTGCTATCAGTGTTATTATTTGTGAAACGATATGTGGGCTAAATGTGTAAGAAAAAGTAAAATTTATACAAACACACAATGAAAATATGCATGAGTGCTATCTATATAAATAATAACTGGTTGTTTTGGTTTTCCGCATAATGTCGAAAGAAAGTTGATAATGATCACAACAGTAACACACTTACGTACATATGTATATATATACATATATACACTCGTAGAAGACTTTTGAATGAATATGAATGAAACTACATGTACATGTTCAATGAAAGCATGATTGAGTAAAAGTTCCTTAGAGACTCCAACGTAAGTATAAAACGTAATTTTCTTCCCACTTAAATGTCAAACGTTAACAATCAACATTTAATGTTTACACATTGTCATAAAATTATGACGATGAAATTTCCATTGTTGTTGGCTGTCGACTCTAAGTAAATATAATATCTTTTTATGTGGCGGATAAAATAAGTTATGGCGGTTTTCCAAAAAAAATAAAATATAATCAAAGATTAAATAGCTAAAAAATTGTAAAAATACCGCAGATAAAAAAGTTTTTTTTTTGGAAATTTTAACAAATAGACCAGATTATTCTGCTGGAATTTCCTTTGAAAATAATCTATTAATATTTATTATTAATTTCTCAAAGACAGGAACTTAAGCATATTTCTTTCAAACTCCCTAAACAAATTGATTGCCTTTATTGACATTGTCATAAACATATCAAATGACAAAGGAGTTTGTATGAAGCATTAATATATTGTATGTTGACAACTTCTTTATCATTACCATCGTGACATATGGCACGTGTCACTTTTGAACTCATGCTGCGATTAAATATATAAGAAAAAAGAAAAACTTTGGAAAAAATAGTTCATGATTTATACATGTTCATGAGGTGAAGAGAAGAGTAATTATAGTTATTTTTCTTTTTCTACACCTAAAGAATGAAAATTTTTCTATGGCATAGGAAATCAGTTTCTCTCAAAACATTAAACATATTTATTTTGTGCTAGTACAACCCATATCATAATCATTGTGTTAAAATTAGGTATAAATGAACATATGTATAGCCACCCAGTAAAGACTTTTTTTCTATGAGCAAAACGTAGTTATTATTTTATACATTAACAAGTAATTGGAGGTCTATTTGTAACGACCTTACGAACGAAACTTTTTTTTATTAACAATTTTTTTTTTCTAATATAAAGCTGCAAAAGTATAGAAGGGTAAGGAAGTGTTGTTCAATTTTTTTAGAAAATTTTAAACCATATATCTACTTTATATCAATAAAATTTTTGTTTTTATTACAAAATTTAAATTAAACATTTATTTAAATATTTTATTCATTTCCTCTCTGACCTTTTTATCTATGTATGTGTAGCTAGCTATTTGTGGCCATAATTTACAATAAAGATTTTTTTCAGCCATAGTAAGAAAAAAATTCTTAAAAAATATGGTCTCATTAATAAGATACATTTCCACCACTTTTCTCCCACTATTACCCCTTTTCAGAGCAAATACAAAGTACTTTACCAAAAATCTTCTTTTCCTTTGGCCCTTGTAAAGCTAGAAAATAGACAGTTTACTTCCACAGAGGAAGAGTAGAAAAACGTAAAAAAACTTCAAAATAAATCTATAAAAAAAGGCCACAAAATATGTGCTCTTTTAGTTGCTCCTTTTAACCAAATACACTACATATTTTACTAGGCCATCAGTAAGGAAACGAAAAAAATATGGGCAGAACTAGAAAAAAGGACCAACAAATTTATTTGCTGATATTTGTTTTACATAGAAAATGCTCTAAGTAAACGCAAAAAAAGTTCAATATAAATTTTTAATATTATTGAAATATTTGCAACGATTTATTTTCTTCGATATAGTTTTATTGATAAAAAAAAAAACTAGTTACATAAACCCATTTGGGATATTAAAATAAAACGTTAGTAAGGTCCTTGAATAAGGGCTACCTTATGTTTTTTTTCCTTCCAAATTTTTTCCAATACTTTTGTTGTTGTACAACAGAAATGTAATTGATTGTTGTTGTTGTTTTTGTTGGCCTTTTAAATGGTTAGTGCTTTATACTATTTAACCATTTGTTGAAGATAGTTAAAAAGGATGAGATAATGGCCTACATATGAAGTGCGTTGTTAGTAGCTTTTTCGTTTGTTGTTGTAGACTCTTGGTAGTTTTTTTTATCTAGAAAAAGGTTGCAATAAGAGCAGAAAATAAATTTAACGAAATTTCCCAACAACGTGAAAAAGAAACTGACATTTGGCGGATCAAAACGAAATTACGAAGCTGCTACAAAATTTCCAACTTAAATTTTTAAAAAATAGGTAGCTGTTTTTACAAAATTTTAAAAAAATAAACCTTTGAATATATTTAATTTTCCATTAAGGTAAAAAATCCAAAAAATCAAAAAAACATGTTAAACCATAATTTTATAAAAAAAAATTAAAAAAATTGTTACATACAAAACAATACTTTTGTCAAGATAAAAATATGATTACAAAAATTGTTTCATACATCTTTTGAAAATAAAAAAATTTCTTTAAATTAAAAAAGCCACATTCAAATAATTTGTTTCTATAGAATTTGAAAATTATCCTAAAAAAAACACACAAAAAGTTATTGCTCCTTCAAGCGAATAGGAAAATCTAAATTATTAATTTGTAAATACTCTAGCTTTTTTCAGCCAATGGCTTTTTGTCCATATGGTGAAATATTTTGAAGATGCTTAAACATTTTATTTATTCCATGGGCATACAACGCGTTAAAGTGTAAAAATAACGTAATTGAAAATTTGTTGTGTTTTTTTTTTTATTTTAGCCCGTTACTCTTATTGAATAGTAAGGAGTTTAAATATTAGTATTTTTGTGAAAATATATTTACTGATTTCAAGTAGGAACAATTTACCATTTAAGTGTTTTACGAGAGTTTTTAAAAAGGCTTGATATTTGTAGAGGAATAAATACTTTAACTGTTATTGGTTTTTTTAACGCAATTACATTTAGAGAGTTTTTTTGTACTTAAATGGAAAATTCAATTTGTTTAACAGTTCCTGGTTAAGTAGCCTAAAAAAAATAAATGGTTACGGTATAGAAATCATTGCATTTTGAATTTTATTAAATTTTCAACTTAAAGGTACATTTTTATCCAATAAATTCTTTAATGTCTTATTTGGCGTCTAAGTAATAATAATAATTTATTAATTTAAAACAAAATTATAAATGTAAATTCAAGCGTATGATTAATATTAAATATTTCTAAATACACAATTAGCCAAAAAAAAATACATAAAAAATTATTTTCAGTTGTTCAAATTATTATCAGTATTAACAAATGTTTGCGTTTACTTTTTATCACCAATTAAACCAATGAAATTACAAAATATTTTCCTGTTTGAAAGTTATAATATCTTTTAAAAATGTTAAAAATTAAAACAGCAATTAAAACGATAAAGGTATTATAATCCTTTTTTATTAAAAAAACAAAATTACCCACAAGCATAATAAACTTTACAAATTTTCAACAACAACAAAAAAAAATGTAACATATAAAATACCACATGCAAACACAGAGCCTTCAAAATAATTTATGAATTGGGAGTTCCCTTTATATAAATAATATAAAGCATTTTGTCGAAGAGAAGAGAGAGAGAGGAGAAGTTAGAAAATGCAAATATTCACACAATAATGCTGTGTATCGCAGTTCTTTATGTGCAAATTTAACCGTCAGTGTACATATTAAAATTATTTTTTTTTTTATTTTATAAAAAAAATTTTAAAGTATTACTGAGTATTTTATTATTCGGCTGTGTTTGTTAATTCCTCAAACATCTTTATTTTAGTTGCTATTAAAATTTATTTCTAGACATTATATTTTGAAATTTTCTATACAAATATTATTCTCTTAGCTGTTTTTTTCGTGTCATTTACGAAATTTTGTTTTGTTTGTGTCTTGTCACACAGAGTATTTCAGTAATTTTTCATGAAAAATCCATTATTTTAAAATTTTGTATGACATTTGACTTTTGCCAGATTTTTATGTTTTAAGGTTCCTTTCTTTTCTCTTATCCTAATGACTTAATATTATATAATTTATTTATTTTATTATAACATTTCAAGAAATCTTAAATAGCAATTATGTTTTAATTAATTACATTTAACGCAATCGTATTAAGAAGATTCATTGTTTCTTAGATCAAATATATGTTTGTGTTGTTGTCTCACTGGCCATATAATAAGTTTCGCTCCAAAAGATAAAACCACGCACTTTACTTAAATTAATGATAATCTTTATGCAACAAACCTACACATATATACATACACACATACATACATATATGCATCTAGACAAAAACAATTCACTTGGAATAATACCAACGAGTAAAAAGTAAAGATAATGATGTGGCCAATAATATAAAAAAGTAGTATGAACTTTAAACACACACATGCAGTACAAAGAGAGCTAAAACTAATGCTGCTTTAAGCAACCGCATTTGTTTATTTAGTGGCCTAAAAGCAGGCAAAGTTTGCACACACACACACACACACAGATAATAAATATTGTGCTTACATTTGCGTATAAGGTATACAAACTCAAAAAGGATCATTAATAACCACCAAATATTTAAGTTTAAATTAAATTATGCATAAGCACATCCCTGCCCAGATGCAAGTAATAAGCAAACGAATTTCCTCCATTAGCAAATGATCAAACCGGAATGCATTTTAATTTTTTTGTTTCGTTTTTAGGCTCTATTCGAAACTTTTATACAAATTTTTAATATTTTTTAAATATATGCTTCATTTAAAATGTCCGTTGAAATTTTTTGAGTTTCAAAATTTTGAAAGAAATTTTGCTTTAATTAAAAAATGTTGTAAAATTTAAAAAAAAAATTTAAAATTAACATATTAATTTCTACAGAACTTTTACTATTTCTCTACTTTAGACTGAAATTACATGTACCGTTGATAAGAGAAAACCCTTAAAACAAACTAAATTATACCTAATGCACATATATCGTGCCATAAATCTATAAATGAACAAATAAATGAAAATTGGTAGTAATCTATAAGAGTGAGAGAGAAGAGGAAATGAAGCACACAAAACCAACTGCTGCATTTCGACAAAAAAAAAGTTTAAAAAAAGATACCAACAAACAAACTGACCCTTTACGCCTGTGAAAATTACTTATACATACAAACACTCACACACCCATAAACAAGTTAAAATATCTCCATGTATGCCGGGCAAAGATAAAGATAATAATGTTGATGCTTACACATATGAAATTTATGCACAACCCTCCTTTACAAAAACGTGCTCTTGCAATTGTGGAGAAGGGGGCTAATGTGTGTTGAGGAGTCAAAGTACATTTTGTTGTGTGCAAGAGTAGAGTTTTTTCTATTTAATATGGCTGTGGAAGAAATTCACTAGACTTTTATAAATGTTTGGTCATTATGAATTGCTCGGTCATCTTCTAAAGCTACAAACTAAATTTGTAGTGTTATTATTATTATTTCGTTTCTTTTAGTTTGTTATTTGTTGCTGCTGTTGTTTAGGACTCTGTAAAGCCATTTTTACACATTGTTTGTTGTTGTTTGTCTATAGATTGTTATAAATATATATAAATTTTTTTTGTTATATTATGGAAGCCACTATATCAATTTCCGCTCTAGTAATGGATTAAGGGTTATTTTCTCTTTTAAATTTTAAGCATCACTTTCAACCGCAAACATTTATAAAAATAGTAAATATATGGACAAGTATATGTAGTTTATATTAGAATATAAGTTAAGTATATGTTACAGGGGAAAGTGCTGGCTGTTTGGGGGGTTGAGTAGCACAATTTTTTCTTAAAAACTTTTTTTTTTCAACATTTTAAATATTATAGTTCTTCTTCTATTTTACCGTATTCTTGTTGTAAAATATAAGTTTGTGTTGTTTTATAATTTAAATATTATATACATTTTGGAATATTATGAAAAATGCGTATATAAACTGTTACCTAAGTTCTAAGACCGATAAAGAATGTTAGTATTTTTTAATTTTATTTCCTAGTCATTTAAATAAATAACTACTCAATATACCCTCCTATACCATCAAAAGTGGTAAATGGTATACATAAGCTCGATAAGTTGTTTAAAAGGTCAACTAAATTTTAGATAAGAACCAATAAATTATTTATATTATTAGTTCGTGCGACTTTTTGGGTTGACTAAGCCTCACAAAAGCAAGTTAAAAAAAAACATTTTTAAAAAATTGTTTATTACCGAAAAAAAATTGACACTTATCTTTATTGAGAAAAATTTCATTTTATCTATTTATAAGTTCTCTACCTAGATTTACTTTTCTGTAAATTCTTCATTCTAACAATATTGCCAATTAAAAGTTTCACCTTAAAAATTGCATTATATTGCAATCACTTTTTAATTAATGAAGGGAATTGTAAATTCGTTATGATCGAATAGAGAATTCAAAAACCCAAAATACTATGCGAAACTTCCTTTAGTGTTTTATTAAAAAATAATACTTGTAAAACCTAAAATAAATTTTGTTAGTCAAATAACAAAATCGTAAATTTGTTTGCAAAATACTCAGTATTGCATTAAATTTGCAAATGCATCCCTAATTTATGTTAAGATTTAAAAAAAAAAACTTTTTCCGATTCTACAACAAGTTTTACCTACGTGCTTATTTTCAATTCCTTTTAGTGAAAAAAATAGAGGTAGTTCATAAAAAACTAAAGTGTTTTAAAGGTGTCAGGTAATAATTTGATCATTTTTATAGTTTTAGTTGAAAATTAGTCATATTTATTGCAATTTTATTCTAAATATAAAATCTATTTAATAAATATTTAACTAAAACTTATAGAGAAATATGTATGCAAGTTTTTGGTATTTAATAATTTTTAAATAAATATATTTTACTTTTATTTTTGTTATATATATTTCTTTTTTTAAATCTAATATTTGTACCATAAGAGCATATGTATTTGTAAGGATTTTCGATTTATGACCATTTGACTTATAAATACACAATTAATTATAAAATTTTAATTATGTTTATGAAGATTATAAAATATGTATGCATTTGTATAATATTAAATACATGCGCTTACCACATAGACAAATTTTAAATAATGAAAAATTGCTATATATAACAAATTAGATTAAAACGCATTAATTGTTGTTATATTTTATTTAAAACAAAAATGGAGAATTATAGCAGCCTAGACGATAATTGTGCATTTTGTATACAAAAAAATTTAATAAAAAAAATTACAAAACTATGTAGAAAAAAACGAATAATTTGAATGATACCCAGAATTAGTTAAATAAATGAATTTCTATATGTAAAAAAATTATTGAAAAAATATCGATAATAAATAAAATTTTTTTCTAAATTTTATAAAAATAAAATAAAAAACATTTAAGAAATTCCAACAGTTTCCCATCAAGAGAAATTTTGTTTAAATGCAAATTATATCAGCTGTTATAGTCGCCAAGCAATTGATTACCATCAAATTCAGATTTCATAAATAAAATGTTCAATAGTCAAAATTAACAAGACTAAAATAAATAAAATAACAAAATTATTGTAGTTAAAATGAAATTACTGTAACTACATCCTTATTAAAACGTTTTTATTCTATAAATGTTATTTTGCAATTTCTCTCCAACAAATTTTGCAAAGGATATTTCCCAGAAAACGCTACTTTACTAATAGATTTTACATAATCACAAGTCCTTATAGCAAATTTTATAATTATTGGCCCATAATTCTGTTTAGCTTTTCTTAATCCCCCCTAACATATACAAATTTTAATTTACTACTTTTTAGAAAAATTCGACACAAACAGCATTATATTTAAGTTTTTTGTTTTATATATTAAAAACTTTTTTTACATTTTTATTAAATAAAGCAGCACACAAAAATCAATGAAACCTTCTATGCATACACAAACTAAACATTTTAGGCTTCAAACAGAATTTAACAGGGCATAAACAATTTGTGGCAAATGATACGTACATTAATTCAAATTGCAAAAAAAAACATTAGATTTAAATTATGAATAATTTTTAATCAACAAAAAAAAAAATAAAATAAAATTTAAGTTTAAAAAATATATAACTTTTTACTTAAAATCATCTCATTACTGGCATTTGTTGCTTCTCAACATTTTGATTGTAAAAATATTTTTTTTGTTTTGTTTTTTTATAGAAAAAAAATCATAGTAATGGTAGCGTAATATGTCAGCATTTTGACATTTTGTAAAAGTTTACCTGTTAAAAAGTTGTAATGTTTTTGAAATGAACTACGACTGTTTACACAACTACATTAAAACATTCTCGAGCACTTATAGTGTCTATTGACCTTGTATGTGTATGTGTGTTTACAGTTTTTATTTGACTTTGTGTTTAGTAGTTTTCTTTGTATTCTCTTAATTCTTTATTGTTCTGGTCGATGTGTGTGTGTGTGTTAGACTGTTTGTGTATTTTGTAAAGTTGTTTACTTTTGATGGATATTACTGTTGTGTTTATCGCACGGAAGTTTACTAGACATACAGACGGACATTCACATAAACAGACACTAAGTTCTTTGTATACTTTAGTCCATACATTGCTCAAGAAGTTTGTCTTACATTCTTTGTTCTTTTTTTTGCTCTTTTTGGAGGTTCACAAGAAAAATGATGATGAGCACTTATATTTTGCAAAAATAAATCCTGAATGTGTAAGGATTTCGTTACGTTTTAACACTAAGAAAACCGAATAGGAACTTACAGTAAAAGGCTGTCGCAGTTGGTACAACCCCTTAGACCATAACACTTAATTGTATCAATAACTTTGCTTTAATGAAGACTACATCCTTGTTTTGACCTGATATCCATTTTGTAGAAATAATGAAAATTTTCAATATAAAGATTGTGTCAATAGAAAATGGTATTTGATCAAAATTTTTATTCTATTTATTTTATATTTATATCATAACCTAATTTTAAAACTGTAAACTCTCATTGCTTATTAGATAATTGCAGCACTTGTTTAAATAAATTTAAAATTCTTTCTTAAATAATGAAAAAATATTATGAGCAAGTTTTAATAAAATATTTAAAAAGTTTTTCAATTAAATTTAAATGTATTTCTAAAATAGTTTAAAAATTTTAGTTAAAAAAAAGCAAAAAACTAATACCACAAACTCACTCAAATGCCATACGGCAACAGAGACACAGACACAGTCACCTGCAGATAAAAAACAAATTTAAACAATCACAGCAACAGCAACAAAAACAAAAAAAGTTATAATAGAATTTAACATAAATATGAAATTTATTTTAAATTATACATAAAATACACATAACACAAATGCATTACCTTAATTGTATTTGTCATTCATAATGAAAATGAAGTTAGAAAAGGCAACAGCTCCACTACCACATTGAATGTTGTAAAGAGAAAGAGAGAAAAAAACATTATAACAACAAAATCACAGCATGCACAATTATACTTCCGGGTTTCATATTCTCAGCAAAAAAAAAACGTTAAACAAACTTCTCTCACCACATGATATGCCAGCACACATATTAATTATTTGCATATGTATGTTATGCTCTTATATATTATAATATTTTTCTTTAATTTTATCGTCAAACCCTTCTGTTGGTTGGAGCTTAAAATTCAGATAATCATAAATATCGAATCGAATTGTTAATAATAGTTTCGAACAGCAAAAAATGTGTACAATTAAAAAGTTTTAAAAATGACAAAGTTTTTATTAAGGAAAAAGTACTATATTTCTTCATAAAAATTAAATATTATATATACATACTACATCTTTTGATTATATTGAAATTCTTAAGTTTTTTAAATCAGAAAAATATATATATTTCATAACAATAAGAAAAAACTCAGAATATTTTAAATTCAGAAATAATTATCAAAGACGAATTATTATATTTGGGCTAATTTTTAGTAATTTCTTTACAATATTGAACGAATTCAAACATTTAATATTGGTTTTTTTTCATTTTGGTTTAGATTCATAAAGAATAAAGGACTGAAGACTGAAGTAAATAAGAAATTTTAAAATTTCGTTCAATTTTCCACAATTTTTTGCTTTTAAAAAAAAATTCAAAAAAGTTTTTAGTAAAATTGTTTCTTGTCTCTCGTGGCCTTTTTTACTACTTTTCTTTCGTTTTTTCCATAGAATCTAATTCCCTACTAAGCTTCAACAACTTAAAATAAAATTCTAAAAACTGTCTGCTTACGTATGTTTATGCTTTTGTAAACGCTAATTTGTTTCTTATTTATTATGCAAATTGTCAGACACATCTTCAGTTATGTATGTAGTATAAGTGAATTTATACATACAAAATTACATACATAGAAACAGTTGCATACATAATAAATTTAATTTAAAAAAAGTGTCACAATTGTATGTTAATTCTTAACTTAATGTGTTGGTAAGTACTTTTTCAGTGCAGTGTTGTGAAGAGCATAATAAATTGTTTATTAAAGTTTTCGTCAGTATTTTTTTTTTTTAATTTATTTATTCAAGCATTTTAAAACAGTATTTTTATGTTGTTATTTCTGGGAAACGAAAGTTTAAGTGGCATTAGATGCTTTAATGCCAATTATGAATTTGTATTTTTAGTAATTTTTACTTAAAGAAAACTTTTTAATGTTCTTCTTTTGTAATTAGTTATTCAAAAGCTATTTAATATTATTTTTGAATAATACAAAAAAAATTCAAAAATTTTTATTATTATATATTTTTTTGATGAAAAAATGTATTTCCTTTTATTTTTATTTTTTTTTTTAATTTTTATATAAAAAAAATATTTTCTATCCGTTCTTTCGCTGTAAATTTAAATTATCTAATAGCAGTAAATTCGTCCCATTTATTTAAGTAGCTACACTTATTACACATTAAGACATTCCACCAACCATCTTATTATTTCCTTAAGAAGCAAACAGGATGTTTGTAGTTAAAACTTCCTTCTCTAGATGTGCGTGGCAAATCCATTATTTAAGTTCTATTATTGCACTCGTAACAATAATATATCATCGTGCATTCGTACATACATTTATAAATACGTAAATTTTAGACACTCGTGCTAACAACAACATAATGTTTTTTGGTATTTAAATAATGTTTGCATTTTAAACTAAAAAATCTCTAAAAGAAGATTATCTCTGGCAAAGTCTCTTTCTTCAAAGTTAAATGTAAGACTTCCAACCAGATGATAAGAAAACTTTAAATCAACTGTTGCTTTTTCTAATATCTGCATTCAATATGCTGCTTCAGTTTGTTTAAACAATTGTTTTTGCAACAGTTGTGGCATAATTATGGTAAGTCAACCAATCAACACAGTATATAAAATCATTATTAAATATCAATTTTAGTAAATAACATTTACTTTGCAAACAAATTGCTTAAATTATTTGTATAATATACAACTTTTTTAAAACCCTTTTACTTAAAAACAAAATCAAAAAAAAAACTTTTGTTTATTATTGCAAGCAACTTCAAAATGTCGAAAAACAAACTTTGTTCTACTGTAACAACAAACAAAATTTATAACCCTTTTTTACCAGCCGCTTTCACTCTACCTTTTGAACAACCTAAATAAACAATAACATTAGTATATATGTATGTATGTACATATATATGTCTACGTATAGGTAAATATATAAATGTTTTTAGTTTATAAATTATTACAAAAATTAGTTTCAAATTTACCGAAAATTCTTAAGTAAATGTAGTTTGATTGTCTTAAGATCCTTAAAAATAAAACTGAAAATATAATACTAAACAAGACTTTTTAATCCCTGCCAATGATAAGATATCTATTATGGCAATAAACACAACAACAAAATATGCAAATGTTTTATTAAAACAACAAATAGAAATGAATAGAATAACCCAAGACTAACAGCAACAAATGCTGCTAAGCCCTTTTAATTTAAGTGACTGCAAAAGAGAGAAAGGGGAAACCAGAAAAAATGGGAATAAATTATTTTTTGACCATTTGTAAGTCTGCAAGAAACCCTTAGTGATGATAGATGCTATAAAAATGAAACCGATTTCTTGATAGACTTCTTTTGTTTGTCAAAGGGAGGGGTAAGGATAAAATTTAGGGTGTAATAAAATTATTGATTTTGTTTTTAAATAAACTAAATAGATTTGGAGAGAATGTTGAATGACGTATTTAATGTAATAAAATAAAATATCAACATTTTAAAATAAATTATTCATACCATTATACAGAATTAAAAGTCAAACACAAAATGCTACACTCGGCTGTGCCGAATCTTAAATATCCTACATTTACTATACAAAACTTGAAAAATATCTAAATTTGCAAGTAAAACTAAGGATTTCGACTACTATATAGCAAATAATTGATCGTTAAGTTAAGAATTTCTATTATTATTTCTCTAATTGCTGTTGCAAATTGCATAAAAAAATTATTTTGTACAAAAATTTTAGCCCAATGTGACCTTTATGAATTAAAAATCTAAAAACTGTAAAAAGTCAATTTAATAAAACGGTCTTCTTAAACTCACTTTCTCTTTTTCTCTCTCTCTTTCTCTTTGCAATTGATTCCGAAATCCTTGCTGTACAATAGCTCAGCAGTAACTGTGAAAACATTTTAGCAAATTTTTCTTTTTGTTGTTAAAAT
>NDXZ01139154.1:0-11376 GCA_003055125.1 Paykullia maculata | reverse complement strand
AACTTTATAAAAACTTTCCTTGGTTTGCGTGAATGCCTTTCATCCATATGCAACATAAAACTTACAAACTTATTATTTGGAAATGTTATAATCTCGCTCGTTCCTGTATCCGCTCTTTGTTTGTTGCAACAACTCTCTCCATGTCTTGTGCTACTCAACCCATGTGCCATGTACTACCCCGTTAACACCAATCATGATAACGAACATTAACATCATCGTCGTCATCATCATTCACACATGTAATGTTAAATAACACTTGCCACCCACCAACCGACAACAGAGCCAAATACTCCGGGTAAATTTATTGTATGGTTTCGTAATGAAACCACATTGCTCGTCCTTTGGCAGCCACCATATCCTGCTGGCATTTATACGCATTATAAGGTGTCAATAGAGCCGCCCGATGCCTTGGAAAGTGTTTTATATGTAGAGAAGGAGGGTGAACCGCCAGGACCAGCTCAGGCGGCGTTTAAGGGCTTGGTGCCCGGTCGAGCCTATAATATATCGGTACAGACAATGTCTGAGGATGAGATATCATTACCCACCACTGCTCAATATCGTACAGTGCCATTGCGACCGTTAAATGTAACCTTTGATAAGGACTATATAACTTCGAATTCGTTTCGAGTGTTGTGGGAGGCTCCAAAAGGCGTTTCGGAATTCGATAAATATCAGGTGTCGTATGCTGCCTCTAGGCGCCAGCCAACAGTCACCCGCTCAGACGATCCTATAGCATATTTTGATTTTCGCGATATACCAGAGCCGGGTAAAACATTTAATGTTGTAGTCAAAACAGTTTCCGGTAAAGTCACATCTTGGCCGGCTACAGGCGATGTAACTTTACGGCCTTTGCCCGTTAAAAACTTGAGATCGTTTTCCGATGATAAAAGCAACAATATGATAATAACCTGGGATCCAGATCCAGCTTCAACACAAGATGAATATCGTATAGTTTATCACGAATTGGAGACATTTAATGGAGACACTAGTACTCTATCCACCGATAGGACTAGATTTAGTTTAGAATCTCTTTTACCCGGACGTAACTATTCCGTTTCGGTACAGGCACTTTCAAAAAAAATGGAATCCAATGAAACCACCATTTATGTGGTAACTAGACCCTCGTCACCTATTATAGAAGATTTAAAATCTATAAAAATGGGTTTAAATATTAGCTGGAAAAGTGATGTTAATTCGAAACAGGAACAATATGAGGTTTTGTACTCACGCAATGGCACCTCAGAAGTGCGTACCGTCTATACCAAAGAATCACGTTTGGTTATTAAAAATCTTCATCCTGGTGCGGGTTATGAAGTAAAAGTATTCGCTGTTAGTCATAATTTAAGAAGTGAACCTCATGCATATTTCCAAGCTGTGTGTAAGTATTCTTAAATTAATTTTTTTCTTTTTTTTTAGGCAGCTGTTGGTAACAATTATTTTTCATTTCTTTAGATCCGGATCCCCCACGAAATCTTACAATCGAAACTGTGCGCAGCAATTCGGTGTTGGCCCACTGGGCTCCACCTGAAAACAGTGATTTTAGCGAATATACCATACGCTATCGCACTGAATCCGAACAACAATGGGTACGTTTGCCCAGCGTACGCTCCACCGAAGCTGAAATTACCGATATGACTAAAGGTGAAAAGTATACAATACAAGTGAATAGTGTGAGTTTTACCGTTGAAAGTCCCACGCCGCAAGAAGTCAATACCACCGTTCCTCCAAATCCCGTATCGAATATTATCCCCTTGGTTGATTCACGCAATATAACATTGGAATGGCCTAAACCGGAGGGTAGGGTAGAATCTTATATTCTCAAGTGGTGGCCCACCGATAATCCATCGAAGACACAAACCAAAAATGTTTCCGAAAACAAATCGGGTTAGTAAAGAATCAAAAGTTAAAAATATGTACAAACGTTATTGGAAGTTTTTGAATAATTTAAAACAATTCTTATTTTCGATAAATTAATCAATAAATTATGGAAAATTCAAAAATTAAAAAATTCTCCTGCGTTTAGTTTAAAATATTTTACACAATAATAATTAAATTTCTGCCTTCCCCTTGACAGCCGACGACATTTCTACCGTACGCGTTCTTATTGGTGATCTAATGCCGGGTGAGCAATATAAATTTGATATACAAACCACTTCATATGGCATTTACTCTGGTACCACTCACCTTTCTACACGCACAATGCCTCTTATACAGTCCGAAGTTGTTGTTGTTAATGATAAACAGGAAGATGAACGTGATACCATAACGTTGGCCTATACACCAACGCCACAGTCTTCGTCAAAGTTTGATATTTATCGTTTCTCATTGGGCGACCAGGAAATTAAGGACAAAGAAAAATTGGCCAATGACACAGATCGTAAGGTAACATTTACTGGTTTAGTGCCTGGACGACTTTACAATATTACCGTTTGGACGGTAAGTGGAGGTGTTTCTAGTTTACCTATTCAGCGACAAGATAGATTATTCCCCGAACCCATAACCCAATTGCATGCAACCAATATCACTGACACAGAGATCTCTTTGAGATGGGACATACCAAAGGGAGAATTTAACGATTTTGATGTGCAATATCTAACGGCCGACAATATATTGGCACAGAATATTACCACCAAAAATGAAATAACCATAGGTGATTTGAAACCGCATCGTAACTATACTTTTACGGTGGTAGTAAGATCGGGAACTGAATCTTCAGTTTTGCGCAGCAGCTCTCCTTTATCGGCTAGTTTTAGCACAAATGAAGCGGTGCCCGGTAAAGTAGAAAGATTCCATCCCATTAACGTAGAACCGAGTGAAGTACTCTTTGAATGGTTGTTGCCGCAAAGTGAGGCCAATGGCATTATCAGACAATTCTCCATAACCTACATAAATGTGAATAATGTTACCGAAAGAAAGACATTGGATTTTGATTCGTCAGATTCCACGGGTTCCATTAAAAATTTAAAACCTGGCGAGACGTACGTTTTTAAAATACAAGCTAAAACTTCAATAGGTTATGGCCCTGAAAGGGAATATAAACAGACTATGCCTATATTGGCACCACCAAGACCAGCCACTCAGGTGGTACCCACAGAGGTTTATCGCAGTTCATCGACAATACAAATCAGATTTAGAAAAAATTATTTTTCAGATCAAAATGGACCAGTGAGTGTTTTTTTTTTTTATAAATGCATAGTTGAATTAGAATTACATGGCTTTATAAATATTTTTAGGTGCGCATGTATACCATTATTGTGGCTGAAGATGATACCAAAAATGCTTCCGGCTTGGAAATGCCCAGTTGGCATGATGTCCAGTCGTACAGCGTTTGGTTGCCCTATCAAGCTGTTGAACCTTATTATCCTTTTGAAAATCGTTCCGTAGAAGATTTTACTATTGGTACTGAGAACTGTGACAGTCGCAAAAGTGGCTATTGTAATGGTCCCTTAAAATCTGGTACTACATATCGTGTTAAAGTTCGTGCTTTTACTGCTCCCGATAAATTTACTGATACTGCTTACAGTTTTCCCATACAGACAGGTAAGTTGTACTAAGAAAACAATTTTTTTTTTTAATATATATTTATTTAGTATAAGGTTTAGAAAAATAATAGACTTAACGAAACATATTTCTTCTTTGTGCTAAAGATAAAACAAGAAAAGACAATAAGTTTTTGATCTCTATAATTTCTTAGTTTATTTGCTAATAAAGGCAAATTCATCAGTTCAACTTCTACTACATAGTATTAGTTGGGATTCTATTTTGTCGTTATTTTTTTATTATTTTTTATTTATATTAAAAAAAAACTAATTTTAAAAATATAACATTTTTTGTTGTCAAATTATTTTATGTCTTGCTTAAAACAAAACAAAAGATTTACTAACATCACCCGGTAAGTTGAGACAAATGCAGTAGCTATTAATAAAGTATTATTGAAATACTATAATATGTATGTATGTGTGTATGTCATACTAACACAATTATATATTTGGTATCTTTTGTCAGATCAAGATAACACTTCGCTGATTGTAGCTGTTACTGTTCCCTTAACAATCATTTTGATATTGCTAGTCACGCTCGTCTTCTATAAGAGGCGACGAAATAATTGCCGTAAGGCAACTAAAGATTCTCGAGCCAATGACAACATGTCGCTGCCGGACAGTGTAATCGAACAGAATCGGCCGATATTAATTAAGAACTTTGCCGAGCACTATCGTATGATGTCGGCCGATTCAGATTTTAGATTTTCTGAAGAGTTTGATGAACTAAAGCATGTGGGGCGTGACCAGCCCTGTACATTTGCTGATCTACCATGCAATCGACCGAAAAATCGTTTTACCAATATTTTGCCATACGATCATTCGCGCTTTAAACTTCAGCCAGTAGATGATGATGAAGGATCTGATTATATAAACGCCAATTATGTGCCAGGCCACAATAGTCCTAGGGAATTTATAGTGACACAGGGTCCTTTACACTCGACACGAGATGATTTCTGGCGTATGTGTTGGGAAAGCAATTCGAGGGCCATTGTTATGTTGACAAGATGTTTTGAAAAAGGTCGTGAAAAATGTGATCAATATTGGCCAAATGATACCGTACCAGTATTTTATGGTGATATAAAAGTTCAAATATTGAATGATAGTCATTATCCAGATTGGATTATGACCGAATTCATGGTGTGCAGGGTAAGTAGAAATCTTCGTATTCTAAAATTCTAAAATCATTTTTTTTTTTTGTTTTTTGTTATTCTTTTATAGGGTAGTGAACAAAGAATTATGCGTCATTTTCATTTTACCACCTGGCCAGATTTCGGGGTACCAAATCCACCTCAGACTCTAGTTCGTTTTGTTAGAGCCTTCCGCGATCGCATCGGTACCGAACAGCGACCAATTGTGGTACATTGTAGTGCTGGTGTAGGGCGTTCAGGTACTTTTATAACTTTGGATCGTATATTACAACAAATAAATACCTCCGATTTTGTGGATATATTTGGCATAGTTTATGCCATGAGAAAAGGTACATTCCTATAAAAAAATATCCATTTACTGTATAAAATTTAAAAATCTCATTATTAACTTTCTAGAACGTGTTTGGATGGTCCAAACGGAACAACAGTATATATGTATTCATCAATGTCTGCTGGCTGTGTTAGAGGGCAAAGAAAATATTGTTGGTCCACCACGAGAAATTCACGATAATGAAGGCTATGACGGTATGTTTAATAATCTTTTTCTGTTGTTTATTTTTTTAGTTTGGCTTAAATTGGTTATTGGGTTTTAATTATTTAAACAAAGGTTTAAAATTTTTCCCATTAAATTAAGGTTAGGTAGACTAATTTTTGAAAAATAACAATTTCTAAAATTTGGTAGTTGTTTATTTTTTTAACCATTTAAAGCGATATTTTTTCTGGAGCCAATTCTCACGTTAGTATAGGTGATCGTTTTTTCGAACTTGGAAGTTTTCTTTTGTACGTAACAATGCAATATTATGATATAAGAAATGGACAGTACCATGCCCCACGTCAAAAATTTTCAATATAAAACTTCAAATTTTACGCTTCAAAGTAATTTTGAGAAAAAAACATCAAGCCTCTTGGCACTCTACAAATAGATAAATTTAACAGTATTCTAGTGGAAAATAAATAAAACTTGAATCTTGTATTGATTTACGGAAAAAGGCATCACAAAATTATATATTGGTAGAAATAGGTTGATCCGGGACAGTAGATTTTAAATATTACCCTGGCATTTTTTTGTGTGTATCCTTTGACATTTTTACATCAAGAATACTAAAAAAGAAGGAAGTAAAAGTATTTATTTCTCTGTGCCGAATCCTATATGCCCTTTACAAATGTGTAGGGTATATTAATAATATATACATGTATGAATATTTTCACTACTTACAGGATCTGTAGGGCTTCAGACGAATGAGCATCGCTCAATAGATTGCCTACACCTACCTTCATATATACCCTTGGCACTAATAATAAAAGGTATTGAAAAAATAACAAATGAAAAAGCTGTTTTGTATAAATATACAGCGGAACAGCTAATGGTCAATCATAGGTGACGGCTGTTGCCCCCTTTTTTCATGCGATCAATAACTATTACTGTCAAAACACTTCAAAATAAAATTTTTAGAATTTAGAATTAGAACTTTGGTTTTGTGACATTTTCCTACTTTTGTACATTTTGTGCCCTTTTTTATTCAACGGGACAAGTATCAAAATCAGACCAGTCAAAGTTATGACTTTGCTGTTACGACGTTTATCAAGAAAGTGAACGATAGCTACATATTAATACAGTGGGTACATAATACTTCAGATCATTAAAATAGTTTAGTAAAATTTTAAAACTAATAAAGGGTGTGTGGACACCTGTGCACCTTAAAAGAAACGCCAATGCACTGATTTGTGAATAGTTTGAGTAATGTGATCCTCCATAAGTGTGGTTGCTATCTAACGTAAATTCCCACACATTGTTTATAGAAGAAACATGCCTTGAGTTATACTACACACAGTTTGTATAATTTTCGACCACCCTGCAGTACATATAGGTTTGTGTATTTATCATCCAGCAGTACATAGTGATAGTATCGCTACATAGGATCTGTAATTTTTTCAGCAAAAGTTGCAAGTTAGGCAAAATTTTAAACCTTTATATTTCATAATAAAAGAAAAATAATTTGTAATATAAACATATGTATGTATGTATATGATTTTTAAGCCTCTTTTTTTTTTGGTGTTGGATTCAAATTTGTAACTAACAAAACACAAACTACTATTCTTCTTTTTCTTCCATTTTACAAAATAAAAACCAAAACTTGCTTACATTTAATGAATATAACAAAAAATATTACGAAATAATTCCTCATTTGCACATAAATTTATAAAAAAAAAAATTGTTCCTCGCGCTCCAAATAATAATAATAACGTCCAGGCCAACAACCTCAATACGATGAAAATGGTGAAATTATCGCTACCATTGAAGGCCACAATGATATTCTGCAGCCAGAAGATGCTGAAGCCATAGATAATGAAAATGCCGCCATCATACACGATGATCAACAACCGTTAACGGGTTTTGGAGGAGCTGCTGTACACAGCGCTTCCATTAGTTCATTTGGCAATGTGGCTCAAATCTATAGCAGTGACTCGATGGACAGATGACATACGGCCAATCAGAACGATAACAACAATTCGGTGGTTATCGTTCTGGTTGATAATAAGCCCAGTTCGATGATCTGCAAAGAAGGTTCTATAGATGCAATAAGCATCGGTAATGGCAGTAGTGGTGGTGGCGGTACTAGCGGCAACACAAGTCAAAATAGTGCCAGTTCACAACAAATGCATCATAGTGGTGCATTAGCAACAGCAATAACAAATGGTCATAATACTCTGCAACATAGACGTAAATCACAATTAATAACATTTAGTGCATCGTCCTGTGATATAAAAAATAGTCTTAGTCATGAAATAATAATGGTTAATAGCAATTCGAATGGCAATGCAAATGGCAGCATTAACAATGGCAGCCACCATGGACCTAGAGGAAGTTTAGTAGGTAGCATTGGTAGTAATACACAAATTCATGGCAATACACGTTTAAGTTTTGCCGAAGAAGACATAATGACTATACAACAAAATGGTCAACAAACACAACAACATCCACAGCCACAACTTCACCAACACCACCACCAGCACCGACAATATAATGGTTCCCTCTCAGGTTCAGGTACCGGTTCCGGTAGTGGTAGTGGTAGCGGTAGCGAATTTGTGGGCGGACACAATAACAACGATCTAGACGATGAGGTTTTTCGCCGTCACTCACTAGAGGTGGACGAAGAAGCCCAGGAGGCATTATACAATGAAGAATACGGTACACATATCGAAACCAAATCGAATAACGCTAATGACGATAGCGGCGGTGGCAGCTATGAAGACTCTCATGCTCTGCACAGCTGCTCCCTTGGCGGAAGTAATCGCAATAGCCTGGAAAAGGATGATGATGACATTGATGTCGATGTAATTAGCACCGACGTAAGTTGTTATGATCAGTTGTTGGGCAGCAGTTGTAACACGCGCAACGATGACGACGAAATCGCCACCATTGTGGGGGATGGTGAAAACTATACGAAACTATCGAAACATACTTTGAAATCAACACATAACGGTAGTGGTTCATATGGTGTGGTTAAATGTAGTGGTGGCCTAGGTGAAAATGGTGGCATCATTTATGCCAATCCATTTATGGGTTTGTAAAGTTTATATATTAATATTTTCCTAAAACTCATATATAAAACCTTTTTTTTCTTATTAAAAATTGTAATTTTAATTTTTTATTTAACTAATAAATAGATATAAAAGTACTTAATACAATAATTAAATATTTTTCTAATAAATTTTAATACAAAGGCAATTACTTACTACAGGCTGTGTAAAAACAAACAAACAAAAATATATTTTTTTTTTAAATACATTGTTAAATCCACAACTCTCCATTGTATCGCCTTAATAATTTATGTACATAATTGTAAACAGTCAGTTTATCTGCGCATTGTTAAACATCAAATAACAATAAATTTTAAATAAACAAAGAAACCACTCTAAGTAGTCATTTACAATGGAGAATAATTGTAAAATATCACACTAAAAAAATTAATATCCAGAAGTATAATGTAATAAATACAACATTACGAGCGATATGACTTTACAGGGAGGGATGGTTGTGAATTAAACAATTATTTATTTGCACAGCCTTTCGCGAATCAAACAGTTGCTTTATCTTTCAAAACTTCACTTATTAAGTTTGCATGATTTTAATATAGATATTCGATTTATGAGTTCGAACATATTATTTTAACTGATTATTTTTTGTTTTTTAATAAATTCCTAAAATAAGGATTCAGTCTTCTTATTTATTAAAATAATCAAATATATTTTTGAGTTTAGTTGATTTTTTTTGTTAAAGAAAATTTATGAACTTTTATTCGATTAACTTTTAATGTCGAATAATTGACGACCCTAGTAGACAGACCCCTTTTATTAGTTAATTACGTTTGTATCTTTTTACATGCGTCAAATAGAAATAGAATAGAATAGATCTTAAAAATTAAAGCTGAACTTTTTTGCACTTACACAATGTCCGTCTGTCCGTTTTGATGTTAAATTTGTTGAAGACATTAAAACGTTATCACCAAGTCTGAATGAGTTATTGGCTAAAAGCTTATGGAACCATTTTTCGGGAAATTTACCAAGTCTCCAATATGTTGAGGCCCATAAAATTAAAACGCGAACTAATATTGCAAAACGGATCTAGGGTTTTACTCAGCTCAAGTAGTACTATCGAAGCTACATACATATATAGCCAAGTCTGTGCATTTTTTTCACTGTCGCACAGTGTTATCAATCGTTGTGCCGTTTTTTTATCGACGATTTTGCTTGTGCTTAGCAATTAAAATTGCTACGTGGAGACCCAGTGTAACCGATTTCAAACACAACTCAACACTTAAGACAGAGTATGCAAACAAGGGGTTTCCCCCATTTTGTTTTCACACTGGCAAACACGTTGGCCATACATTTTGCCCAATAAAATTTATTGTTATTCCATATAATTGCGATTAATAGATTAAAACAAATTTCTTCATTCTCCTATTTATCCTGGATAATTAATTGTATTATCGGGAAAATCGTGGATCGACTGTACTATGTAAGTAATGGTTGGAGAAATTTAAGATTTAAAACAGGCAAATAAAGCATTTTGAATTATTTTTCTGTTAGATGTCATTTATAGATTTTCCTTATCCTTATTCCTTATTATTTTTTTATTTTTTTTTTAATTAAATTTAATTTGAAAATGTCGAAAACAGGCATATATTTGTTTAAAGTATTTGAATAACAACGACAGTTTTAATACTTACTTTAGCACGCTACCGAATACTTTAGTAAATATTTTGTATCACATTTGTATTGTGTTACACATTGTATGGTTTAATTTAATAACAAAATCTAGCGTAAAAGGACGCAATGAAGTTAAATTGTAAAAACTCTTAAGTAATCAAACTAACCTAACATTTCTTACATTTTGTATGATTTTTTTTTATTAAATTATTATTAAAAATATGTTTATACTAATGCATGCAATTACTTTTGAAACCTGCTTGTTTAATTTAATATTTTACATTTCTAACAAATCTGTTGTAAAAAAAAGGAAAAACTTTAATAAAAACCAAAATCTTTATTTTAGATGATGAAGGCATAGCGGAGTCGGGCATGTAAATTACTGGTTCTAAGGACATCTTTATAAGTGAAACGCTTTTAATCTTTTAGTCTCTTAACGATATTATTAAATTTGTATTGGGCTTGAAGCTTGATAAACGCTGACAAAAGAATCAATCATTTAAACTTTTTCTGTTTTAAACAAACTTAACCCACAAGAATGAAACTTTTTTAAAATAAACAAATCCCATCAAACATTTTTACAACGACCGAAACTGGCAGTTAGAGTTGAAAAACGATGACAATGAAAGAACCAAAGGAATATTAAAAAAAACTATTAAAAAAACTTAAAACTTATTTTTAATATACTGTCACATCCACTTCTTTTTTTTTTTTGAAAGGAAGATTTATTTTAAACAATCTGATAAAAAAAAATTGTGCTAAAACTAAGTTTTATTTTAAAAACTTACTTTTAAAATCTTAAATATTAATTAATTAATTTGTAATTACTTTGTTTTCTGCTATTTAATCTTTTCTTTGTGATTTTAGTTAAACTCTCATTTCTTAGTTTGGTACCTAGTTTTGGCTTAATAAAATTTTTCGGCTTACACTTACGTGAAGGTCGTGAACAATTCGGTTTCGGCTCAGAGTTTAGTGCCACTGGAGGCGGTGTTTTCGATGTGCATAAAAAACTTTTTTTTTTGGATTTGGCGGCTGCTGGGAGCATCTTTTAAATTTGTATGCGTCATATCGGTGGTGAAAAAAGACGAGATAGTTGAATCATTCTAAGACGTTCTATTACAAACTTGAGTGCAATAAATCGATTTGTTTGTCACTTAAGCTTGTCTGCCATTTGAGTATCTGCTTGGTTTTTCAAAAGTCTCTTCATCCATATTTATAACTTCTACACGTCATAATAAATCATATAATTTCTACACGTCATATTATCATAACTTGACTCCAAGGAATCGATTTGTTTGTCACTTAAGCTTGTCTGCCATTGTGTTGATTCTAAAAAATCTCTTCATCCTTATTTGTAACAGTTCTATCAGTTAACCTTGTCCGATATCTTTTTTCGCCAGCAGTTACTGTCTGTTCTGTGTTCGTTGTGATTTCCATTGAAGTTGGATGTCTGTCACTGTTTTTTTTTTTTGGTC
>NDXZ01139140.1:0-14049 GCA_003055125.1 Paykullia maculata | reverse complement strand
AAAAAACTAAAATGAGTTTAAAACAAAAATTCATTAAAAATATTTAAAACAGAAATTTGTTTTTTCAAATATAATAATCCAATTTTGGGAAAATCTGAAACTTTTTGTTTAAGAATAGAACGTTTACTAAAAGGTAAACTGTGCAAATATTATTATGTTTTGTTAAACTATAAGGACGTGTTCATCTTGCGACAATTCCAAATGGGCTCGTGCAAAGAGGGTTGATTTAAATGCTTATAGAACACAGTGTTGATTATATTTCCTTATCTTTTATTTTGGATGGTATAAATAGTAAAGAGTGGATTTGCAATCAGAAGACATAGGGATAGAAAATAAAACTTAAATTGCGGTACCCGAAAGCTGAAAGACGTTTCATCTGGGTAATAGCATTGTAAACAAACTCTCAGAGAGGCTGTTTAAAAGTCATAACTACTACTAATTTTTATCGAATTGGCTGGGGAGATATTGTTAAAATTCTTAGTCAATAAATACCAATAAGTACCAGATGTCCTAAGTTTATTTTCCAGTGAGAAATTTAAAAGAAAAAATGTGGTCTTGTCTAAATGGGGTCACCTGACTCTACTTGACAGTTTGCGCGTAGCAAACTACCACGTAAAACAACCAACCAACCAATTTAAAAAAGTAAAAACCTTAAAGGATAATAAGTAGATCGTCTTAAAGCTGCACAGTTTATCGGAATAAAAATTTAGATGCTGATGTGACAATTTTTAATTCCTTAAATGTATTTAATACCTACATAAAAGCGGTTCTTATTTTAAAGCTATATTTCTTAAATTTATAATTAAATTTCTTAAATTTTAATTAAATCTTACTTAAACATTTTAGAACAATTCATTCTAATATATTTTTAAGGATTACTGTTTTGAAGGATTATGCCTAAAAACTTTTTAGAACAAGAAAAAATTAGATATATTTAAGTAATTTTTGCCTAAAATTATCATTCATGAGTCAAGTATCAAATACTTCATTAAAAAAAAACGTACTGACCGTACTTTTCTACAGAATATTTGACTTTTTTTAAGTATTGTAACAGTATATGTTATGAAAAAAGATACATCTTAAAATAAGTTTTAACTTTTTTGAGTTACTACCGTATCATATTCAATTTAGACACCCGCAAATATATTTGCTTTTCAATTAAAACAGATTTGAATTAACAAACTAGTCATCATACTAGAATACAATTGAAAGCAAATTATGGTTTTTCAGAAGCTCAAAGGCTTAACTTTCTAAAATATTTACCTTTTTAGATATCAGTTATTCCTGTTTTACTTAAAACAAAAAAAAACTATGTGTATAAAAATAATAGAGAAAATCGTACACTTCAAAAAATTATTTTCCTAAATATTCTTGTATTCATGCAATTAGTATTCCTTTATTGAAACTTTCTATAAACATTTTTGTTGCCCTCAAGATAAAAAAAAATTATTCCGTAAACATTTCCAGCATTTAGCTTTCAAATCTAAAATGATCAAGTTAAAGTTTATTGAACTATTAGAAAACCAGTTGAGCATTAAAAATTCTTTTCAACATCTTCAAACTCATTGCTATAAAAAGTTTTGTTTTTATTTAAATATGAGCTAACACCAGCAAACTTTCTAATGTTTAAAATTAAGTACAAACGCCAGCCCATCTTTCCTCTCTTTTAAATAGACTAAATAAAAGTACAGAAAACAGAAACAAGAGTCTTCATGAAAACAAGAACGTAACAAATTATTAACCTTTTGACTTAACGAAATACTAAAATTGAAGTATTCAGCAAGTTGTTTGTAGTTATAAATAAAACATTTGTATCTTAATTTATATATACATATTTAGTCACATATGTATTTATGTATGAAAATTCATATAAATTTTACATATATACATACGTACGTACATATATACTTGAAACTCACTAAACATATATGTAAATAAGTTTTGCCATATTTGTCGCTCCTTGAAACAAACTCACAAAAAACTTTAAAATGTTCCATCTCTATGTAGACCATGGAAAAACATGTGAAACTAATACGCACAGATGTACCAAAAGAGTTTCAAATTTGATAATGGCGTTAAGGATGCCTTTGCAATAGACAGCTGCAAGACTTAAGCTGTTAACTGTTTGAGAATTACAGAGTACGACAGAAAGTGTGGAAATTAACGTGGACATTAAACAGAAAGAGAATATTTGCTGTAGTGGTGGTAGTTAAGTAATTGAGCAAATTTAAAAATTTGTTCTTGAGCTCTTTACAAACTCTTAATTACTTTTAAAATAAGAGTACAATGTTCAAAAGGCTAACACAAATCATAAGTGCTTTAAAAAAAAATAAAAACAAAAATTGTTGCCATGTTTTGCAAATTTGTATAATACTTTACTTTAATGCTATAAACCTAAATAAAATTTATTTTATTTATTTTTATAGCAGGAATAGAAACATTTTTTAAAATTGCTCCCTTAAAAAAGAATTTTAGTAAACAAAAAAATATTTGCAGAACAAAATTTCATAGAGAGATACTTTTTTTTTAAAAGCAAATATGTTAAATTTTTTTTCTTGAAGAATATAAAAACTTTTCTATATTGAGTGCAATTATTTCAACAGATTCAAATTTTTAAGAAGGAAATATTTGTAAAATAACTTTTTAAGAACACATCGATTTAAAGTTTTTGTAAGAGAAATAAAAAAACTATTAAATTAAATTTTGTAAAAAATATCGTCTAAACCATTAATGTTCTGAAAAGAGAAAACTTTCAAAAAACTTTGCATATTTACAAAAAAATTTCTAGGAAGAAATTTCTAGATGAAAAAAATTAGACAAAAATTATAATTTATCAGAAACTTTCTATAGTACGATGACCATTTTTCTTTTTTTCTTTTAATATTTCAAGAACATTTGTTATCAGTTTTGTGATAATGGCATCCCAGGCTGCTGCTATAACGAAATATAACAGACGTTACTCTATTTTTAGTTAAATGGAAGAAAAAAAGGAACAACACAAACAAAAAAAAAACAACTCACTGAGTGTGTACCATATGTACATATGTGATAAAGACGATAACGATGAGTGTGAAACTGTAGCAAGGCAATGAAGACTACAACTCATTGGTTTAATATAATAAATGCTCAATTTTGTCTTTCACACATTTACACTCACGCACGCACGCTTTGTTTTTGTGTCTGTATGTGAGTACCAAACTCTTAACACCACTTATTCTCTTTATTTCTGTAGTGTTATATGAGTGTGAGGGAATGTGTTGTTGTTGTGTATTGTAAGTCCCGTATTATCCTGAGCATTAATAATACACAGCAAGAACATTAGCAGAAATAGCTTGTTTTCCATTCACTTTTCTATTCTGTGCATTTCGTTATAATTTTGTTGTCGGAGCAAAAATTTGTGAATATTGTTGTTCTGGTTGTTGCTGCTGCTGCTGCTGCTACTGTAGTAGTAGTTGTTATTCTTGTTGCTTAGTGTGGGGGTTATTTCTTATAGTTGTTGTTGGTTTTGTTGTTTCTTCCTCTGGTTTCATATCACAAAAATATAAATATCAAGTTTTGAAAGGTTTTTGTTAGTGCTGTGCATTGACTTGAAGCTGTGATGACGTAGTCCTGTTGCGGCTCATTCAATAGCATTTAATAAAACATACATTTCTAAGAAAAAAAAATATATATAAACAAAATCGCTGAATAGCAGGCTGAAAACAACACGGTTTATGTGTTTTTACCACCTCGCAATAAAACGTAAATAATATGCTTAGATTCCGTAATCGTTAAAGCAGTAAAAGCTAACGTGTATAAAGTGTAGTGAAGTTTCCTGAAATCGTTTGAGTGTAAGCAAATTCAGATTAAAAAAAAAATATCATCAAGTTATCTTAGCGTTATCATCAGCGTCAGTTATAACTTTTAAGTTGTCATCATAATTGTCACCTTTAAACATTTTTGTGTACACAAAGGTGTTAACCTAAATATTACTTTCTACTTTTAATCATCAACCTCAACAACAACAGTATTAACCTGTTTTCCTTGAGGTGTAAAACCAGAGGACTATAACGAAAATTCATTTGCATCGATCGAATTTAACTTTTGAACAAAGACAAAAATCGAAACGAGAGGAAAATTTCAACAGGTTCTTAACATATATAAAGGATATTTATTTATGCATGTACTTAACGGAAAGTGAATAGCAACTGATTGATTCGCTAACACACACACATTTGTCTGCCAACGAATTGACTGATTGCTTGGCTGCCTTTCTGGCTCGATCTGGTTTCATGACTCTTAAGGGACTGTGCGGCGAATAAATTTCTTCATCTTTATTAACAGCCTGGCTGCCTTAGTTTTTGAATTTCTGGCCTAAATCTTTTGTGATTGTTTTAGCTGCATCTTGTTTGTATGTGACGTATGTTGTTATTGTTCTCGTTATGTAATTTGTTGCTTCTGTTATTGTTATTGTACTTCATTTAAATATATAAGAAACACAGAAAAAGTATAAAGCAAACTTTTATAAATATTTGTTAAACAAGTGTGTTAGTTTGTGTGTGTATTGTGTATATATGCATGCATGCGTGATAAAGTGTTGGGGAAAAAAAGTACAAAAGTGCGAATATACTTGTGTTCATGTATGTATAAGGATACTTAAGCAGTTTTCTTCGATATAACAGCAAAAACAACGACACCATAATCACTAAAAATAATAATAACTTAATCATCATCTTAATAATAACAATCAACATAATATATATATTTGTCAGCCATAATTATTAAAATCTTTAGAAAATATGGTTGAAGAGTTTCTTGAAAAGCTGCCGGAAATTGATACTCGTTATGAGGTAAGTTATGTGATTGCTCTTATCTCAATAATTTTATGATTTTATTATTTTCTTGTCTTGTTTATTAAATTATTCTGTTCAGTCAATTTAAAAGGTCTTTAGTTGAAAATATATTTACATACATATAGATTTTACTGCATAAACTCTAGTCTAGTCTTTTATTATGTAGTTTTTCATGACCATCAGACGAACCCTTGGCAATATGCCGATGTTTTTCATTTTCGTTTCTTTTTTTTCTATACTTTATTTTCTAGCTATTATAGTTGTTGTCATTATTATATATTTCAACAAGTTGAAATCACTATTAAAGATTATATTTGCTCATTTTGCAGTTGTAGACTATGTCTACTATAAATTGAAAAAGTTTAACGCAGTTATTTTAGGTGGCTAAATTGGTAATTTGATAAAATTTATAATATATTGCAAAAAAATATATAAATAAAAAACCAACAATTGGTATACTCTTTATACAAAATTTATAAGCAAATAAGAGGAAATTTATTGGCAAAAAATAGTTGTTCTAATAACAAAAAGTTGTTTTGTAAAACAAACAATAAAAGGGACGAATAAAAATAAATCTTGTTATTATTTTTTATTTTTATAAATTAACAAGTAAAAATGTCTTTTTCAACCATGCCGAATCCTAAATACCCTTTATCAAATTACTGTAACTGGTAACTGTTAATTGCTAACAATATATGAACAAAAAGTTTATAAAGAACTTTGTTATATACATAATTAGTAGACATAAAAAAGGTTTTCGTTGAAACAAACTTTACTTAATATTGTATGAAAAGTTAGAAATATTAAAGAGAAAAATATAAAAAGTTTTTGTTAAGCGTGAATTATTAATTGTTTCTAAAACTATTAAAACTTATATTACAATATATATAGTTTTATTTACTTTTACAAATTAAAACAAATAAGAAGTATTTGTTAAGAGGCAGTTAGAAAAAAATAATTAAAATTAATGGCGTAGTTAGAAAAAATTTTCCGTTTTCAAAAACTTTATATCAAATAGTAAACTTTGTTAACAAATATCAAGTAAAAACGATTATTCAAAAGTTTTGCATAAAAAAATTTTTAATAAAAAAAAATTAATATTGATTTTTTTTAAATTTAACATTATTTTTACTTAGTCGATTTTAATAATTTTTTAGCTCAAATATGTTCAAAATGATCAAATTTGTCGATAAGCCATATATGTACATAAATATAATGTAGTTCAAAAGATATTTAGTGAAATTTCCAGAATAAATTAGTAGTATCAAGTATATAAATACTGGTTTGGCTCTTTTTTTAAAACCTGGTCTCAAATCGTCACATCCGTGTTCGTATCGACATTCGTACGAAGAAAAATTACGTGATACGTCAATCGTTTAAACTGAATGGCATTATGACATACGATTGCTAACGAATCGTAATGTTTTGTTGATTTTATTTTTCTCAGCATACTTATAGGTGCTTTGTATTATTTGAACCATGATACAATTGATCAGTTAGCCACACAATGCCAGCAATTTTTCTTTTGACACCATATCTGTTAAACTCCATACAATAAAAAATAATTTTCTCTCCCTTCTTAGCATCGTAAGTGTCAAATTTCATATAAAAAAAATTCATAAAAAACGACCTCTTCGAACTAAGGATACCTGATTAATTGTATCATGATTTGAACAGTTAATGGAGCTTTAAAAATATTTTTTCATTTGAACGCCATAGAGAAATGCTAGCGATGTAGGCTTTTCTAATGAAATTCACTCCAAAGCAATATACAAAGTTAAAGAACCATCGGCCTAAAGCACAGAAATATCAAAGATTTTGTATATTTTTTTTTATAAAAACATTTTTTACCTTTTTTTACACTTTTACATTAAACAGGTGTTCCAAATGCATTCATAATAAAACTCTTATGAAAATCTTATTTATTTACCAATATTTTCAATAAATTAAAAGAAATATTTTATGTACTCGAACACCTTTTTGTTAACGGATGAGTGTTCGTATAAATCATACGTTCAGTAGGTCATAATCCGAAAAATGCCTTTTTACGAAACGAGCCCTGTTTTACCATTGTTGCTAGAGAATAAAAAATTAATAATAAATAAACTATTTGTTGAATTAAAAGAGCAAGTCCAATTATTAAGACGACACTTTACAGTCAAAAGTTGACTAATTTTTTTAGTTTAAACAAATAAGAAGGTGAAATGTTTTAATGCAATGAAATTTTTTTTATTACATACATACCGTCACCTAAAACCTAAAGACCGTAAGTACACTTTTTATTTTTTTACGGAGAAGCAAAAAACCTTATAAGCTTACGATTATCACTTGTTAGGTGACCTTTGGATTTCATTAATAAAATCGGTATTATCGAACATATATGAGTAAAATTTTAAGGAAAGATGTATTTTGGTTTAATACATCATAATCAATTAAAAAATCTATTTTGAATTTTTTGATTGTTACGGCCTTTAGGATTTCAGGTGATTTTCGTTAACAAATGAATATATATAAATTGCACACTTATGCTAATGCCATTTTTCTAGTGATGACACTAAAATAATCAGAAAATGTTGAGTAAACAGAACGAAATACATAAAAACATTTGCTTTAAGTTGTAGAAAAATGTTTACACATATATCTGTACAATTCCTATAGAAAGATTTTTATATCTATGCAAATTAATGCGTTATTTTAAAGGCTCTTCAACCATATGCATAGAAGATGTGAAACTTTTAGAATTTGGAAAAAAAAATTATGTAAATTTCGAGTTCTTTGCTGTCCTTATAAAAAACATTAAAATAAAAAAGAAAACATTAATCATTTCATTAACTGTTGATTTGTTAGTAGTAAATTCATTTATAAAGACGACAGTATAAATTAAAAATGTATTTAATTATTTCGTTTTTTTAAACAAATTTTGAACGTGCGGTGTTTTACAAAGAATGACAGAAAATTTGTTGAAGTGCGTAGATATGTACTCGTTTGGAATAATAAATAAATTTGCACATGCACACACACACACTTATGTACATATATTTTAAGAGATGGTCTGCATTTTAGCTTTAATTTATTGCCGGTTTTTTGGGGTAAGATATTAAAACAATAAAGGAATGCTGCCTGTAACCAACTAAAATAGGAATATAATTCTATGATAACGAAAAATGTTATCATACAAAACCTGTATAGTTGCTATGAGATGATCCTATGTATTTTGCATTAAATGTAAGATGTTAGTTGCGTCCAAGTACTTTTACTGATGTTTACTAGGAATAATTAAATTTTATCAGGGATTTTAATGTTCTTGTTTCTATTTGATTTTCGATTGGCACTAAAAATTTAATATAAAACCCCGCTAAGGTAAAAGGAATCTGGTGAAATTATTTCAAAAAAATTGTTCCTTGTACGCCAAGAGTTTTATTCTTATCTGTAATATAAATCGAATGGAGTCTAAAGGTGGATTCACCCACTGGTTTCGGACAAAATTTTCATCCGGACAACATTTTTTTTCCTGAGAGTTTTCTACAGCACGATTTACTCATTTTAAAAAATTTGTTCGGAAAATCAAATCTACCACATGAAATTCATACATACATACGTAAACACGGCATATAACATTTGAATTGATTTTATATTTTGCTTCCCGGTTTGGCAACTAGATTCAACTTCGTGTGAAAAAATTTAAGCTAGTGGTAATTCAGTTCAATTTTGTCTGGACAAAAATTAAACCAATTCAAACTGAGAGTTGTTCGGAAAAAACTATTTGTCTCTCTCAAAAAGAGAGACGTCAAACTCAATATAAAAAAAATGTGTTCGTACAAAATTTTTGTTCAGACGCATTGCAAACAAAATGGTTTACTAAACACACCCTACCTGCTTTAGTGTAACTCTTTGAAGTTTTAGTCATTTATTCGTGCAGACAATAAATTAGATTAATAGAAGAGGCGATGTAAGGAAAATGGTAACGATTTTCGGTTATTTTAAAAATAAGTTAAAGATCGATTTCGTCTACGAATTTTTCGTATGAACTTTCTTTTCAATTCTTTATTAAATAGACATTATCGGTTTGGCAAGTAAGGCTTAAAATTGTCAAAGTTTTTGTTAAAAAATTAATTATTTTACAATCTACAACAAAGAGCCCTCATTAATGCGTTAAAGAGTTGCAAACTTTGACACGGGCCAATAGAGTTCAGTATAACTAAAATGAATCATGGAGTATTTCGAGTGTACAGAGTGTAATAAAGATCCCGAGACTTATGTACCGTCCCTATACAGCCGTATTTTATGAATTTAATCTATTGATATAATTTTTTTTCATTAAATTGAAATTTTGCAAAAATTTTGGGACACCCTTAACACACAAAAAATCTTTATTATAAATATATATCATGTTTAAAGTAAGGATTATATTAAAAAAACAAATATTTATCCTTGCGGTAAGATTTGTTTAAAAACAAGATTAAAGATTACATGTTATAATAAATATATTGCCTGTCAGCATTTAAAATGTTGCAAAACCCACAAAAAAAGGTTAATGTTACATATATATTTTTGAGATTATAAATTTAGATATGTGTACTTCTAAGAACATGCTTTTAAATGTTCTTATATTCTTATCTAGATCAACACGTTTAAAAAAATTCAGTTCTTAAATTATGGCAATAAATTTATGTCACGTCTTTGCAACTTCCTTCAAATTTACAATTTATCCACGTTTTGGAAAATATTTAGGAAAGTTTTGTAATGCTTTTCATTGAAATTAAATATCCTGGCTTAGATTTCTTTGGTGCAAGTGTCGGAAAGTAATGTTATTCTTAAATGAAAAATATATTTAATATTCTCTTATAGAATATGATAACACAAACTGTGTTAAACACTGTTCCTGTTCCTGTTTTAAAGCAAACAAACCGTTAAATATACATAAATACGTAGATGTAAGGTAAACTTAAATTGCAGAAAAAAACAACAACAATAAAAACACACACATACAAACAAATAGAAAAAACAGAATCTACATACATTTAAAGCAACCATTAAAAAGGTATATATTTTGTTAAATAATACGAAACATGCGTATTAAGATTTTTTTGTGTTTAAATAACATATTTGTCTCTTACGTGTTGAAATTAGGGCGCACAACCAACAATCATGTAATGCCTTCCCTAACAATATACTAAAGTAGTAATCTCTAAGGATTTGCATACGTTTAAATTTTTGGCTATTTTTTTTTTGTTCATTTCTTTTAAACAAATTAATGTTAGGGAATTTAAGGCAGCGCAAATGCAATTATTTTGATTTTGTTTAAGTTTTAATAAAGTTATTAAGGACTTTATGGCCATCAAGTTTATTTTGATAAACTTGTAAAATGTTTCATCATTATCTTGGAATGTCTTTTACTCAAGTAACTTGAATAAATTCAGTTATTAAACCTGTTTTGTTGTTAAAGCCAAAAAGGCAATAGAAAAGCTAGATTTCAAGTACATGAAAGTTGTCCTGGAAATTAATTTGAATTAAAAAAAAACATCTTTTTAACTTTAAAAACTTCTGAAAAATTCATTATTTGTTTTAAATATTTTCCCAAAAGATATAAACGAAAGAAATTTTTGTAATTAAGATAATTTTATTGCCTTAGTTAAGTTTTTAATAATGCAGTAATAAACAAAGGTTAGGTTAGCAAAAAGCGAATTCACTCAAAAGCCAAAGAGGCTAATATGATACTCTTAGACTAAGGATATAATAGGTGTCAATAGATCCGGCCAAAACTGTTGATATTAGCCTCACATCCATTACACAGCCTAGACCATGTAAAAAGCGCTGAAATAAAAACCTTAATCAGCACTTTTGCAAAGCTGGGCAATCGCATCAAAAGTGATGTATCGACTCCTTTTCTTTATTGAGACAGTTCATGCAGTAGTCGCTGTAGGGAAAACCAAAACAAGCTAATATTCTAAAGTCTAGATAGGGCAACAACAAATTTTGACAAACTATACAAATTTTTTTTAAATTAAAATTTTCTTTAATGTTTGACAGTGGGGAAAAAATTTGTTTAAAGTTGGGTACGGAAGTAGCAGACAATTATAAAAACTTATATACAAAATACGCACAAAAGGGGCAAAAAAGTCTTTTTTATAAAAATTTTTAATTATTTATTATTTAAAATTTTATTATATTTTTCGTTATGTTTTCAGTTTTTAGAGGGGCTTTTTTCAGCTATAAAATTGAATTTTATATACTTCCGACCGATATTTTGTAATGCACTGCCTTATTATTTTTTTCCATTTAAGTCAATTGAATTTTAAAATAACCATAGAGTCCCATACTAAATCAATACTTTTCAAAATGTAAAAAAATTATTAATACTAGAAGTGTTACATTCACTTTTCACCGATGACCTTAATTTGGGTATAGAAACATAAAATAATATATCCATCGTAGATCTTTGCATATAAAAAACTAAAAAAGAGGTGCCTTAAACTGTTGCCAGATTGGAATTAAATAAGAAAAGCATTTTGTTCTTTTGGTTGTTATTTATTTTTTTTTTGTTCATTCAATCATAAAGAACACCCATCATATGGATGACTGGCCATCACAGAGTAATCAAAAACAAACGAGCAAATAACATGGCTATTGAAGCTAAAAACTTCCTGCAGTAGATCTAGAGATCCTGAACCTTTTTGTGGCAAGGAGAGTCAAGTCAAAAAACTTGCCTGAAATTCGTTAATGAGCCATTGAATTTGCTCCTTAGTTATACGAGTGATTTTTGACTTATCGAAATAAATCTTTGACTTTAAATAAGCCCATGAAAAAAAAGTTAAACAGCAATAAGCCACAAGACAATGAATATTAAAATACAGTTATTTGTTGTTTTGTAAGCTGCTATATGGCATGACACCGTTTTATTGGTATTTCCTTATTTTAAGGCAATAATACATCTGTTATCATGTCGCAATATTATGCACAAAGCAATCTTACAGTAATCACATTCCATCAATGTAAAACAAACTCTTTTTTTATAACAAATTTGGACAAATTCATTTAAAGAAATTTTTATACATTTTAATACAGACTTTGCTTACAGATATTATTTCAATTTAATTCAATATTAGAGATTATTTTAAAGTTTCAGTATTATATTGTGTATCTCGTATCATTCGCTGACCTTGAAATAGTTTATAAAAAAACCTCAACACATACATACATATGTACATTTTCAATCAAACAGATGTGCATATGTATATAATTTTATAATACACCACATCATTATTTGGATTACAATTGGGGTATATTTTACAAGCACCTTTTTGTATGCAAATACATTTTTTTATTTCATTCATTCATTTCAATACATCGACATTAAAAAAATGGTCGATAAATATTATTTATTTAACAGCAATTTCGCTGTTCATTTATTGCACAAATAATTTTTGGATTTTTTTTTTTTTCATCGAACATGATGTGTTTATTTCATTTTACCGCGCAAAAATGCGCGAATTTTATTTTTTAATTTAAAATAAATATGAATGTATGTATATTACACCGTCAATATTTATTTGAAATTTAAGTTCATACATAAAAACATTGGGTATTCAGGGTTTTTGATATCATATCTGAAGTACTTTTAAATGAAGTATGAATTTTTAAAGGCAACTTTATTTGTGCAAATCGTATGATGGTAATACAGAAGAATGTGTAACAAGTAAAAGGTAATAATCAGTAAAAATAATGAAATAATATTGTATTTCATTATATTAACGCAATAATAAATTGATAAAAATGTTTTTATATATGAAATTATACTGAAATAATTTGTTCAATGTTAAGGTAGCTTAAATCGAATTTTTATTTTAATCTTGATAAATATTTTACTTAATAATATCAAAACATTCGTATTAAGTTTTCATTAATTAACAAGAAAATATTTATTTGTCTTATTGATATAATTTTTAAAATTTTTATGGTATAAGGGAAAAAGAAAAACAAAACACATTTACATATTATAAAAAATTGTTTGTTGGCTTCTTGAAAAAAATTTTGATTTTTTTTTAATTTACATACAACATACATACACAATTTTTGAATTTTTTCAAGTAATAAATTTCAAAGTCTACTGATGATCTGGAATAAGCCCCAGTGAAATGCAGCATTTACACAGATTGAAACTACACACAAAAAAAAAAGATTTCTAGAATAAAATTCTTAAATTTAAACTTAATCGTACTTGAAAATTTTAAGACGAATTATACTTAAATATTCTTAAAGTACGATACGGGATTAAAAAAATTGAGTACGATATGCTTCAAGAATGATAATTTTTAACAAAAAGCACTTATTCTCTAAAAATTAGACCAAATTTAAGAATTTTTTTCTTGTATTAAAATTTTAAAGGATAATTCTTTAAAATAGTACCGTTTTCTGCTTGCTTTAAGAATATTTAAGTATAAATCGTGTTAAAATTTTCAATTTCGATTAAGTTTAAATTTAAGAATTTTATTCTAGAAATCTTTTTTTTTTGTGTGTAACAACAAACCATAAAAATTTTTTATTTAATATTAAATGAATTCACCTATAATAAAAAAAGTAATGAATACACAGTTTTGCATTATTTTTGTTCCACAAAACATTTAGTAACTTTAAATATATATTCGTGTTTATCTGATAAAAATTCTTACTGCATTTTCCATGTATTTCCACTAAAAATTAAACAATTATTTATATTTATGTATGTTTCAAATTTAAAATCGGTTAAACTAATAAAGAGTTAATACCTAAAAACTGATTGCAAATTATTAAATTAATACCTATATTGCTTAATCCAACAAATGTCGAATTTTGAAATTAAAATAACATCAGGTGTTATAAAAGCCTTAGATAATAAATGACCTACTTGTGTGGCAGTTATTAAGATTATTTTGAAACACAAATTTTTAGGAACTTAAAAACAATAAATAATATTCTTAAGCAATATTTAGTATTATTTATTATTATATGTTTTGCCTTATTGTATGCAGTAAGTTACTTAACACCTTCAAAAAGAATTTGACACAATTCGTTTTTCAAGGTTCATAACATTGAATAATGTAGTCAGCATATAACTTAATATATGACAATTTTAAATATTCGTTTTAAACACAAAATTACAAACGATGTAATTGTGCGACATCAATAGTTGCTTAATCTATTTACATGTGATACTGAAAAAAAGAGTATTAGACTGTTG